>BMAV01001967.1:234584-244978 GCA_019973955.1 Trichonephila inaurata madagascariensis | reverse complement strand
TTTTTTAATCTGTATGGTACATTTGTACTGAATAATTTTATTATTTTTTTATAAATTTGTAAGAAAGTTGGAATATATATATTCTTTCTTCTATCTCTTTTACCCAGTGGCGCACACAAGGGGGGAGGGGGTCCTGGGCCCCCCCAAGCCTTTGATTTGTTTCCGATTGATTGTAATTCTAAGTATATTGTACGTAAAATGTAACTAATTATTTGTTATTAATGATTAATTTTATTAATTAATGCTAATTATTTATTCAATAATTAGTTTTTCTACTGTTTTTTGTTCCCGAAAATCGACAAAATCAAAGGGAGCATGATACAAAAATGGTGAACTTTCGCCCGCGGGCGGCCCCCCCCCTTGAAATATTCCTGTGTGCGCTACTGCTTTTACTCCTTATGTTTCTTTTTATTATTATTATATTTGCTTTGTGTATTTGTATTATGTTCACGCACACCTATGTACATCATGCAGTTACCTTTAAATTTGTATTTTGTTATTTTACTGTCTTCTGCTGTTCAAAATGTAAACTTTGATTTTTTTTTTTTTTTCAATAAAGACTGGACGTCGGGTTGGTTGTTTCCCGAGGGATCGGTTTGTAGCTCTAAACCCTCTTCGGGTGAGCTCGGTTCCTTTGAGCATTCCGCCAATAACCCTTATGTTGCTTTATAGTGTTAAGAAAATGCACACTCTTTTTTCTGTATGGTTATAGTACATTTTAGTAATAAATAAAAGCTATCTTTACTGTTTATACATTAAATATAATATTACAGATTGGCAGTGCATTCTATAAAATTAATTTAGATATTCTATGTTTAAGTTCTACAAATTATTAGAGGAAAATATGAAAATATAAACAAAATAGAAGCATAAATTAATTGTAACCAGTACTCTCTGTTGTTGGTGTTATAAGTTTTCAATGATTTCAGATTTCTGTTCTTAGAAATGAATATTTACTACTAATATATCAAGTATTGTTAAAAAGTGTAATGAGTCAGGACTAAGAGATATGTAATCATATCCCCCTTGAGTGGGTCATTTTTTCCATATTTCCATAACACTTTCCCTAATAACCCATACAGAGAAGTAAGCATGATACTTAACTTGTAATATAACATAAAAAAGAATGTCTTCGGAAATGAGATATACCAAAGAAAAGACAACCCCACCGTTGCTGACCCCCTTCCCCCTAACCACGTGGTCGCTTCCACTATCTCTAATTTCCTCCTATTGTAAAAAAAGTAAGAGTGGAAAAAAGAAAAGTGGGAGTGAGAGGGAGAGAGAGAGGGAAAAAAAGAAGCAACACGAAGACGTGAAGACCACATTTTTATTTTATTTTATTTATTTATTTATTTCATGCCCCCTCCCTTCGCCTCGTGCCCCCCTAATTTTTTTTCTAGCAGTCTTTCTAGCAACTGAGAGAATAGAGTCTCATTAATATTTCATGACAATCAGCCGCTTGATTGGACAGACGGACACACGGACGGAAGATTCGCCCAGTCACCAGAATGAACGGGGGAGGGAAAAGTAGGGAAAAAAATAGGTTAGGAAAATTAAAAAGGCAATAGAAAAAAGGGACAAGGGGGAGGAAAGAGGAAAAGACAAGAGGGGGTCGAGTGAAAGGAGAAAAAGTGGAGACCAACAGTTTTCTTTCGGTCACTTTGCCGCGATCCTGAAGGATGAGGGAATTTTCCGAAGGCAGAGCCATCTGTTGATGATCGAGGTAAACATTAATAGACATGGAATTCTAAATATTTTATTTTAGAAGCGAGTCTTGAGAAACTAAAATTTCCAATCAGCAAATTACGTTGCATTAAAATATTTTAAAAATACATCATTTCAAGTTATTTTACTACAATTAGTGTGCTAAATTCGTAATGCCAATTTAGATTATTATTATATTTTACATATTGAGATGGCATAATATTCCATAATAAATTAAATGGTTAAACAATAAAATTTCTTATATATTTCCGATGTATTTAATTTTAACTTCTATGAAGGTTGTGGAAAATATAAATCGTAACGTATAATTTTCGTATAATTTTTTTTTATTTTTCATTGACTGGGAATGCTTTGGAAAGAAGATATAAGGGGAATGGAGAAAAAAAAATCTCTTAATCTTCGTGCTTTTACAAATCAGAAGCTGATTTTTTGGAAAATTGAAAGGAACTGTGCTCTTTTATACAGATTATCGTTCACACTTTATGGAAACGATTTTGATGGTTAAGTTTTATCAATAAATACCGTATTTTTTTTGTGGCAAATTGCTTCTATCTGATAGCCATGATTCTTAACTATAGCTCTACCTCGAATTTTTCGTGAAAGTAAACTTTTTCTTAGTACTATCATGCAAATTTTACTCCATTCCTCTTGAATTGTTTTCCGAAGTTCTTTCAGTGTTCCTGGATGCTGTTTTTCTAAGGCCCTTAAGCACAATTGTCCATTGGATAAGCGTAGGTTGATTTAACACATATTTCATCAAATGGGATACACTTTATTTCTGTTTCTGATTCTTTCTTGACTAGAGGCTTTGTCCATATGAAGCTCAACTTTACCAATGCCTTTCCATATAAAGCTGGAATTTCTGCAAAAATTGGTTCTAAAACATTCTGCTAATAGAAGAGAATTAATTTTAGCTTTATATGAGAGAGGCTTTTTTTTTTTATTTTTAATCTGCCGTTGTAATAAAATCTTGCGACTATCATGAATCTCTTTTGGAACTTTACACTAATTTGACGAAGCCATTTCATAGGTCATTCCCGTCATTTGGACAATAGAAAACTGATATTCTTTTATTACAGTCACTTAGATATACTCATATCTCATTGAGTGTTAACACAAATTTCCAATTTTCAGCAGCTACGTGTTTTTTTTATATATAATTTTCGACAATTTGCTTTTTTTTCAGCAACATTGAAAAAAGGAGACGAACTTTAGGTTTAAACATCTCATTTAACTTTAAATCTTTATGAATAATTTTACTTGAAGTGCCGGAATACATTCCTAGTTTCGATGCAATGAATCTTTGGTCGCCGGATTTTCTTTTAGGATATATCACTTCCTTGATAATTGCCTTTATTTGAACAGTCTTAGGATGAAGTTTCAAGGTCATGTTTTTTCATTTTTACTTTCACACAAACACACACACATAGCTAGACGTTCCCACCCCTTTCACATTTAATATATTATAAATACCTTTCTTTTTGAAATAAAACAACTGAGTTTTTTACACCGCTTTATAATTTGTTGACACAAATATTTCTCTTTGGAAAGCGTAGTTACGTGATCTTCTAGCTATATATCAATTTTAGGAGTCATCTTTAAAATAAACCTTCTATTTTATATTCCAATCAAAAGAAAACATTAGCAGATGATTGTTCTGAAATTGCCAAAATTTTATCTCAAAATCCAAACGAGAAAATGAATTACAAAATCATTTCAATAAAGTGTGAACGACCTTCTGTATTCTAAAACGAAAACAAAATAGTAACTGCCAAGCATTTTTTTAAAATTCTTTTACTAATATTAATAACCCATGCAAATATGTTTAAATCAATGCCAAGCTGTTCCCCGGTATATAAATGGAAATGGTAACGAACTCGTGGCTGGCTTTTATCAAGTAGCGTGTTCAATTCCTGGTGCCAAGGAAGATCCGTCGTGTAGAGGTGATGATGCACGTTAAATCTGTAGTGGCTCAAAATCTTCACATTTACGTGTTGTGTAAGTTCGGAGAGAGGGATACCAGTTCAGAGCTGTCATTTTCGTCACTTGATCATGGTGTAAATTGCAAGGTTCATCACCAATAGCTATCGGGATGCTTTTGAATGCAATGTTTATAAACACTCGCACTCTAAGTCAAAATTAATTTTAACGTAGCTCATATTCCACTTAAAACAGTAAAAAAAAAAGATAGTGGAGATGATTACTGTTATTTTAAATCTGATTAGACATTTTATACTTTTCTGTGTCATTCAAAATTTCACCAAAGGAGAATAACATGCTTATATGAAAATGCACTAAGTGACCACTTCATTGTGGCCACACTCCCTTTGTATAGCATTGTAACAGTTAGAGAGATAGAATAGTATAAAGATTAAAAAAGAAAGCCAAGTTCTTGAGACAGTAAATATAGGTTAACTACTTCTGAATATACAGCTAGAAAACGTATGAGGAAACTTGAATATGGAATGATAGTAGGAACTTAGATACATGGAACAAATCTTAGCGAAATCACCATATTTGCGTGAAATGTTTATGGGCATCATCATCAATTACCTTACCAATTTTGCCAATTTTTTATTCTCAAACAGAAGACGAATCGACGAGATTTGAAAATCACGTAACTCCGGATTCGTGCAACTCGGGGTAGGGTAAGTCGCGCGAAGTATTACTGTATTTCACTTAAAATTTAAAGTAGGGTGTTCTAAGAAAAAGACTAGACAATGAGAATTTCAGTAACGCGATCAAGTCGATTCATCTTAGATGTGATTAAAAAGAATCGTCCAGTAGATTCTAGCCTCAGGGATTAACCAAGTTTTTTCCTTGTAGACTTTCATTTCCTGCTCATTTTTTATAGTGCTATTTAAAAGCTTCAGTACTTACTTATTGGTGGGTTTAACACTATTACCTTGTATAGCGTACAAAATTTCAATGAAAGTCTAATATTTTAAAGAGGACGCGAAACAGATTTATTTTGGTACCACCTGGAAAAAGTTTAAGAACATTTACTGTAAATTATGTATAAATTAATCTGACTATAAATGCAGTTTCATGACAAAGAAAAAAAAGCAAAAATTAAGGAATATGTATAATAAGAATTAGAATGTTTAAAAAGTTATTCTATTTTGAACCCCTTCCTTCTCGTTCCCTTTAAAAGGATGCAGTTAGGTTTCGCAATATTTTTTTTACGCTTGTGGTTTTTTGAACTGGGTTGTTGAATAGTAATGCACCAAAAATTATCTTCTTAAACACGCGGAATAATTTTTTATTTCTCTTTCTTACATATCCGATGGTAGTACCAGTTTTTTTGTTACAGTTGCTCTATTTTCAGCGTTTATTTTAACTCTTTATGCTCCAAATTTTAAATAAAAAAGAAATGTCACCTTAAAAGATTTTTTGATTGCATTATAAAATCAAATAAGAATGTTTACAAAAGAATAAAAAAATATTGTTAATTGAAGCCAATGAATTAGAATAATGTTTCTTAGTATATCGTCAAGTCACTTAAGTTGAAAATCTTTCACAAGTTTGAAAATAAAGAAAATGTACAACATTTTGCTACACTGTTTTGATATCATGTACAACAAGATACATGTGCACCTATTCTCGATAAAAATTGCGAGAAACAATTTTTTTTTATTCAAGCATAAATAGACATTACACACTTGACATTGTAAGTAAAGAGAGCATTTTCGAAAGTAATATAGCTTCAGTTCTTAGATTGCACGTTCTAAACATACCTGAAAAGACATAGGAATCAATCAAATGGCTGAAAATAAAAATATACATTTTGAAAATAAAACAAACATTCTGATTCTTTTAGAATATGCACAAAAAGAAATATATATATAAATAAAACAAGTAAAATCAAGAATTTTTAAATTTATTTTTAAGAAATTTTTTTTTAAGCAAAACAATTATTGTTCGATTTTTAAGCTAAAAAAAGTATGTACAATAACTTCATAGACCTGTTAAAAATAAGTTAAAACACAATACATTAGCAATTGCTGCCTTACCCCGGCGGTATTTAAAAGTACCACTTCAAAAAAGGTTATGAAAATAAAATTTTTTTTTTTCATTTTACAAGAAAAAGAAACATCTTTTATAATACGTTGGAGTTATTTATGAATGTTGAGATGTTTTACAGCAGAAACTGTATATCACACAACCAGATGGCAGCTGAAATGAGACACAAAGTGGAAAATTTTTCTTTATTGAAGATTTTCAGCTTCACAGAACTATTTACCAATATCATCTGTTAATGATAGAGGTAACTATATCTAGCATCGATCTTGAAACGTACCATTAGTATTAGACGAACAGAATATTTTAAATAGTAATTGGACTCTGGGGGTACTTCAAAGTATAGTAGGAACATAAAGGGTTAAAATACTTTTGTTTTTATTTTCTTGCATAAAAAATAGCTACTTTTGATTACTGTTTTCATAAAAATTATATGATCATTAAGGGGTTAAGTATTTGATTCCCTCGTAGCATTCAATTTTTAGTTTACTCAAATTTATTTTTATGAATTTTTCAGTTTATTCGACTTTAACCCTTTATCTACCGCATTATGATTTACTGCAGTTTTTTTTTTCATGCAATATTTTTTTTAATCATTACATTGAAAATTAAGGGATATGCATAGAAAAATACTCAACTTAGAGAAATTTAACCCGTTAGAGCTAATTAATTAATTAAAGATAATCAACTGTAAAATTAATTATGTACACTGTTCACTTAAAATAAATAGTTAAATCGTTTTCTAAGGTCTTTATTTACAAACAAAAAAAAAATAAGACACATTTTGACATTAACTATTTTTTCGAAACAAAAATGACAATCTTCGCAATGCGTTGAAAACGCCGTCAGCTGAAAACGGAATTTCTGCTCTAAAACTATTCGCCTTCCCCGCTAAAATACTCATCACAGAACTCGTGCTGCCATATATCTTGGAAAAGTGGATTTCAAAGAATATTCCTGATAAGTATATTCAGAATATTCGTAAAAAGGGTCGCAAAAAGGGTTATTCTATGTAATTTTAAAATGAGTGGTACTTATAAGTACCGTCGGTAGATAAAGGGTTAAACAAATATATTGGTTAAAAAAAGAGATGAAAAAAAAAGGATTAAAAAATAATGAGATCAATTAATGACACAAAAACTTTGTATACCCACAGGGGAATAACGTTTAGCTGTGTTTGTTTCTATTAATTATGAAATAAAGGGAAATGTTACGTTTGATTAGAGATATATATGATAAAGAAGTGTGGATTCATCAGAAATATCTAAGAACATTTATTTAAAGCGCTTTTTATTTCTTTTCACATAAAAGATGGTTTAACCTTTTCGCGATCAATGGAAAACATTATAGAGATGGGTGTGTCACATATGCACCCTCCTCAAATGTCACAGGCAGCCGAATGATACATTGGTGAATAGCATTTTGTTCTGGTCCTACATGATTGGCATACCCCACGGAAAAGTGCATTGAACGGCATGCCGCCCGATAAGGGGGGTTTGAAAGTAGTGCATATATGACATACCTGTCTTAAGGTATCCGACTACGTACGGAACCGTGTTTTGCAAAAGCGTATAAATGGATAATATTTATGATATTTAGTGTTACTTCGATTAGAAAACGTATATAAAATTGTTTTAAGAATATTATTACAATAAAAAATTAGTTAAGCACAATATTTTGACAAAAAATGAACATAGAATGACCCATTTTCAAAACATTCTCCTTTTATGAAAAATGCTTCTATTACAATAATACTTTGCCTGTCTATAGCTCAGACATTTGTACAGAGGCTGAATTAGAATTTTTGAAATATATATAACTTAGAAGTGGATTTATCCATGTTTTACGACAACAGAGGGGAGAAATTTTAAGAAAAAAATTAGAATTATTTTAATGGGTGAATGTGATAAATAATGTGAATTTCTCAAAAATTATAGCTGAGCCTCTGTACGGAGGTCTGAACTATATACAGACAAAATATTATTATAATAGAAGCATTTTTCCTAAAAGGAGAGCATTTTGAAAAAAAGGTTATTCTAAGTTAATTTTTTCACCAAAATATTGTATTTAAATAATTTTTTTTCATTATGTACTTAAGACAATTTTATACATGTAGTCTAATCCAAGTGACATTAAATATCATGAAAATTATCCATTTATGCGCTTTTTTAAAATCACGGTTCCGATCGTAGTCGGATACCTTAAGGTCAATCGGTCTTAAGTTCGAAATTCGCTTCCATTACGGACAACAGGATTCTAGCATTTTAAATTCTACTATTTCTTTCTTTATGACATGGAAGCTAATAGAAAGAAGAAATCTTCTCATGTTCTTCTCAAATCTTCGTCGTATGACTGGAGATCAAAACTACAAGATTTGTTACCAATAATCATTTGTATAGCTACAGAGTGTTGGTTTATCAACTCATCTTTTCTCGTTATGATAAATTTCATTTTAATAATAAGATAAAGTAATAATTTGATAATATTAATTATAATATTAGTATAATATTGAGATAGATTGTTTTATAATAATAATAATAAAATAAAATTTCATAATTAATTTTAAAAAAAAGTTTTATTATTCTACATGAGTTATGAAACTATTGTTCAAATTCTAAAAAAAAAACAAAACAAAAAACAAAACAAAAAAAACGGTAAGGATATTTTTATGCTCTATTAGAAGTATAAGAAGCCCAGTGAGGCTGAGTGGTACTGTATTGCACTTCCATGCTCCAGGTCCGGGGTTCAAATCCCGTGCTGGGCAAGGTCGACTCAACCTTCCGTTCCTTCATGGAATCGATAAATGAGTATCAAGCTTGCTTGGGAACTGAACACTGGGGGTTTCGCGTCAGACTGATCACTTGACCAAAACATCTGCCCATGCACCCCAGCGCCTAAGGTCCCGGAAATTGAGATAGGCGCAGTAGACCTTGGCCCTGATGGGCTGTTACGCTACTGAGTTCAGTTCAGTATTAGAAGTATAAACTAATAAGGAGATGAGAGTGCCAGCTTAGGTGTCATCCCCGTGGGCCAAAATTCCAAAGTTTGTCACCAATACCCCTTGTGTTTTTTTAGAGTGTGATGTAAATTAAAATCAAATCAACTAATAAAAATTTCAATGAAGTTATGAGAACTAGTTTTATCCATCTGTATAGTTTCATATATAAAAAATTAAGACTGACTAATTATTCTCAAGGTATTAACTACAGAACAACACTAAAACTTTACTAAGAAAAAAAGTACATTATCAGTTCAAAACTAATACTATAGTGAAAAAAATTTGTATCAGTAGCTTCATATATCCTCATAAAGACGATGAAACTTAGGCTTTTTTTAAAAATATTATTGATTTTTTTTATTTTTAGTTTGAATCAAAACGCGTTTCAGGGGAGTTATTTCAACAAACAATTTTGAAAGCTACTCTAAACGTTATTTTATTGAATGTAAAAGGAAAAAGTCGCGCATTCTTCAATCCCCAATTCAAATATATGTAAAAACTTACTTGCTTTTATTTTTATATTGTCTAATTCTCAGTACAAGAAAATTCAACCAAGCATTCCGTTTATGGGAAAAGTTAAGTAAGAAAATTAGCTATTGTGTCTCATTCTTGAAAATTACTTCAAACATATTCTTTACTAAAACACCTTTCGTTCAATTTTTTAGGAATAAAACTTACGGTAGCAAATTAAAAGAGTATTTTAAACAACCTTTATGGAAAAATCATTTTACTTACCTACAATTATAAAAAAATTGTCTCAGTAAAATTTTCATTTTCCTCAATGCTATTACAAATTACACGAAAAATAGAAATATTACTCAATATTTGTCGAGTGAGATACTTATCGGAAATAACTAATAGATTTTCTTGCTTTGATTATAATTATATCAGATTAAAATAGATAGCAGTAGGGCTTTATATAATTTTGAAACACAGTCAAAAATCAAGGAAAACACTTTAAAACTCCATTTTCGAGCTTTCACATCACACAGTGACGTAATGAAGAAGATCAGACCTCCCCCCTTCAAAGCACCTTTCCAGATCTTAGAAAGGATACGTACTTGACGTCAGTCAGGCTTTGGGCCCTTTATAATCCTGCCCCCCCCCGCCACAATGCGGGGGTGTACGTTATGCCACTGCACATGACGAAACATATTTGAGGCATATTAACGAGATTTATTATTCAGAGTTTCCGCTCATTCCATACGTATGTATTAGGCGGAGTTAAATATTATGTCCATAATTCTATAGCTGTTAATCCGAGACTTCGTTACTAGGTTATTGCTTTTGTAAATAAAAACCGATTTAAAAAAAAGAAGATTTCATATATTTAAATCAATGATAAAGTAAATCAATTTATTTTTTTTAGAAATGGATTCTTAAGGTAACCGACTACGTTCGGAACCATGATTTTAAAAAAGCGTATAAATGTATAATTTTCATGATATTTAGTGTCACTTAGATTAGAATACATGTATAAAATTGTTATATAAGGACATTATGACAAAAAAAAATTATTTAAATACAATATTTTGGCAAAAAATTAACTTAGAATAACATTTTTTCCAAATGTTCTGCTTTTGTAAAAAATGCTTCTATTGTATTAATATTTTGCCTGTATATAGCTCAGGCCTCTTTACAGAGGTCTGAG
>BMAV01001967.1:203461-214287 GCA_019973955.1 Trichonephila inaurata madagascariensis | reverse complement strand
GAGATTTGAAGACAATGAGAAGCATAACATTGGTCTCTTAGCATAAAGCCTTGTCTCATTAAGACTTCTCTTTACAACATTCCTCGCAGCTGAATATCAGAGGACATATATTTACGAGTTGAGGAGCTGTCATCCCCATATTGCGTCTTAAATCTAAGTTGTGGTCATACTGGCCTGTTTTTGGTATTTCTGCAACTGGTTTCTATATTCCTCCACTAACTATGATTTTCATTACATTGGATTTTTTGAATAAGATCTTAAATATAGTTTAGGTTATAAATTATTTAAAAACAATCTGATTTTTTACACGTTTTGTAAATATGTTTAAAATAACTTCCCAGTTTAGTTTTATCTTATATTATTCAATAAAATTTATTAATTCATAAATAAACACTATTTTGTACAGGTAATATTAATTATAACTATAGATTAGTGGCGCACACAGGAATTTTTCAAGAGGTGGGGGCGGGGGTCGAGGGTCGAAAGTCCACCATTCTCGTATCATGCTTCAATACGTCGCCCAACATATTCTTTTGATTTTGTCAAAAATCAAGTATTGAATGAATGATTAGTATTAATTAATAAAATTAATTATTAATAAATACTTAATCAAATTTTACGTACTATATACTTAGGATTATAATCAATCGAAAAAAATCAAGGTCTTTGGGGGGGGGTCGAACCCGGGGACCCCTCCCCCCTTGTGTGCACCAGTACTATAGACTATTATTGTGGTATTGTCTGTGTAAGAAAATATTCCTTTCAAAGGTGTGTGTTTTCTAATTCCATACTCATACGTATCGCCACCATTTAAACTGTTTCATTATATTTTATTATATAATTTTAAAAACGAACGTCCCACAAAAGATGTTTACAACGCAATTGTGTTCCATACCCCCTCGGGAGCCATACCCCTGTTTGGACTTGAGCCACTGCACCCCGCAATGGAAGACTCATAGGAACCGGACGAGCGGGAAAACTGGCCTTAGGGCTCTACCTCTGATATCTAAAATAAACTTCCATACGAGAATTGAGATTGACCGGCCTTTCAATTGGTTGTTTTATAGGCTCATTGTTTTGCCTTTATTTTTTAAACTCCCCCCTGATACTTGTGGGAGGGCATGAATTGTTTGGTTAAGCGCAACTACATAAGCTTCTCAAAACAGGGGAAGGTATTAAAGAACTCTTGATTCGGTTTTAGCCTATTACGGTCCCTGTGCCCCTTACCGTAAGAAATGATTCCTTGTTTGTTCTCTTCCCTCTTACCCTTACCCAGTTAAAGTTTATTTTTAGAAGAAAAAAAAAAGAAGCGCGCTCTCTCTCTGCGTTTGCGAGATATTTCTTTTACTCTTGTTTATTTTATTTTTTTCAAGTTTTTCGTGTTTTAAACTGAGAGAACTGATAAGACAGTGGGGAAAAGGAGAGATAAAAAGGTTTTCGGCGGTTAAAGTTAAAATGTTTTTAAGTTTATCTGAGTTTAAATTCGATTTATTTTTTTGAAATCGAGATTGTTCCCTCTAATGCAGTTCCATCTATCGAGCGGTAAAGGGAATGAAGAAGTACTATCTGTTGTCGTTTAGAAATTTATCACACACTCTCTCTCTCTTCAAACATTTTAAATTAGAATACTCTATAAATATCAGAATCGAGTAAATTTTTTTTATATTTGATTTATATCTTTTTCAGTTTAGGCATTTTAGAGTAATTATTCTAGATGAATCGACAGAAAAAAATTAACGTACGTGTAAGGACTTGTCATGAACTTAAGGTATCCGACTACGTTCGGAACCGTGATTTTAAAACAGCGCATAAATGGATAATTTCCATGATATTTAGTGTCACGTAGATTAGAATACATGTATAAAATTGTTTTAAGGACATTTTGACAAAAAAAAATTATTTAAATACAATATTTCGGCAAAAAATTAACTTTGAATAACCTTTTTTCAAAATGTTCTCCTTTTGTTAAAAATGCTTCTGTTATAATAATATTTTGCCTGTATATAGCTCAGACATCTGTACAGAGGCTCAACTATGATTTTTGAAAAATTCGCATTACTTTCAGAGTTACAATCAATTGAAATAAATATCGGCGTTTTTTTTTTCCTTAAAATTTCTCCCTTCTGTTGTTGTAAAACATGGATCAACCGACTTCTAAGTTATATATTTCAAAAATTCTAGTGGAGCCTCTGTACAGAGGTCTGAGCTATATACAGGCAAATACTATTATAATAGAAGCATTTTTCACAAAAGGAGAATATTTTGAAAATTAGTCATTCTACGTTCATTTTTTGTCAAAATATTGTAATAAAATAATTTTTTATTGTAATACTATTCTTAAAACAATTTTATATACATTTTCTAATCTAAGTGACACTAAATATCATAAATATTATCCATTTATACGCTTTTGAAAAATCACGGTTCCAAACGTAGTCGGATACCTTTAATAAAATTAAAAAAAAAAAAAAAAACGGAAAGGACATAACATCTACCAGTTTTAAAAATAAATTCATGCTGTAAAATATGTAATGAAGAAATATTTTAATGAAAATTAAAAAAACGTTGTAACTGAGTTTCAGTCTTAACGTTAATTTGAACTGTCGGATCCCGATTTCACGAACCCTTATTTAATGAATTTCGCGATTTAACGAATTGTTCTCTTTCCCCGATTAAAATGAAAGCAAAAATCTCTATTTAGAGAATAATAAAATCCGATTTAACGAACTATTTCAACAACTGAAAAACAATTTTTTATCAATTCTTGTTAGAAAAAAATTGAATTTTATTTTTTTAAATAACGTCTTTTTGTCCGGAACAGAAAAAAAAAATTTTTTTTCTTCTTAGTAGCCAATTTCGCCAACAAAGGATACAGAGCGCTATACATTACAGGTGCAAATGAATCATTCGTATCCTATTGTGTGAGTTTTGAATATGACAGGAAATTATTTTCGCATCTCACTCCATAACTCAGAGGATATTTTAACATTTTAATGATTTCGTTTTGATGATGGACTGCCAATCTGTTCAACTTAGTTTCAAGGAATTGTTGATTTGTCGAAGTTAATGTATAGCGATTCTGATGTAAAAATTGATGTTAAAACTGTTACATTTTCAAATTATTTACATTGTTTGGAAACTGTGAAAATATACCTTATGCAACAGGATGTAATTGTCGCCGTATTTTCTTCCCTGCATAAAGTCGGAAAAAGAACTCTTTCGAGTTAGGGGTCAAAAATATTTTCAAATATGTATGAGTCAGGATTCAAAAATATCCAATGAACTGGTGCTTGATAATTCATTTTTAGTATTTTTAACTGTTGAATAAAAAGTGTGTTATTTCTAACTGTGGATATTTTTGTGTAGTTGCTTATTACAGAATTTCCAAAATTAAGTGCCTAAGATTTGTATTTTATTTGAACCCCGATATAACGAATAACCTCAATTTAACGAACAAAATGTTCGATCCCGATGAATTCATTAAACTGGAGTCCGATTGTAGTTGCTGTTCTCTATATTTGTGTCAACATAGATTTGTGAGCAAGGTTTTTTGCGCATGAAAATCAACAAGAGTATATATAGATGCAAGCTTGTGACGGGCTCATCGCGATTTCAACTAATTATCCTCTAGGGTTTCTTTGGGGCCAGAATGGCAATTCTTTCCAACCAACTCGAGAAGTGAAACGTGAATATATATATTCAAATTAGGAATCTTATAAATAGTAGAAGTTTAGAGTACGCGGGGTGGCTATGAGAAGTGAATATACGAGGTCTATGTTTTACCAGTACTTAAGTAAAAGTGAGAGGAAATCCCGAGTTCAAAATTTAAACTATCCGTACTTGTGCAATCAAGTTAAAGGTGGATACCATTCCACAAGGACAAAAGCCACGTCAGTTAGAATCAAGCGAATTGCTGTTTATCCAAGATAGAGCAGTAAGACTATTTAATCAAGTAATTAAGAACTGTGTAGTAACTGAAGTTAGAAATAGTCGGTAGAGTTAGATATAGTGGTCGGTTACGCGATTATTTGATAATACGAATAGTGTGTCCTTTCACTTCAGATTCACTTGAATTGAATATTAGCACTATTATTGTATATTGCTTAAGTTAATATCTTAATAAAGAGATATTAAGATAAACGATATGGCTGCTTCTTCGTTCCTTCCAACAGATCTAGGTTGCGAGGATAATGTAGAAGTAGGGCCCCCCCCCCCCCGATCGGGGGCCTTACAATTTGGCTTGCATTAACTTGCAGGCTGTGATGAAAATTTCAATCCCACTCCTGAATTCCAAAATATTGTAGAAAAGTATGATAAGGCACAATTGTCCCATTAAACTTATTCTAAAATTAAATCTGCTTGCAGCTATAGATGATATGAGATAAGCACAGCAAATAGAATGAGTAAAACTGCCACTATTTAATTTAACTTACATTTGTTGATTTTTATCGTATATCACTTATACCTTTTCTGAGATTCAAAGTTAAGGTACCCGACTAAGTTCGGAACCGTGATTTTACAAAAGCGTATAAATGGATAATATTTATGATATTTAGTGTCACTTAGATTAGAATACATGTATAAAATTGTTTTTAAGACATTTTGACAAAAAAAATTATTTAAATACAATATTTTGGCAAAAAATGAACTTGGAATAATTTTTTTTCAAAATGTTCTCCTTTTGTGAAAAAATGCTTCTAAAATAATAATATTTCTCTCTCTCTCTCTCTTATATTAAGTAAAGACTTCTCCAGAGAGTCTGAACTACGATTTTTGAAAAATTCACATTACTTTCAGAGTTACCATTAATTGAAATAATTATCGGCGTTTTTTTCTTAAAAATTCTCCCCTCTGTTGTCGTAAAACATGGATAAACCCACTTCTAAGTTATATATTTCAAAAATTGTAGATGAGCCTCTGTACAGAGGTCTTAGCTATATACAGGTAAAATATCATTATAATAGAAGCATTTTTCACGAATGAAGAATATTTTGAAAATATGTCATTCTATGTTCATTTTTTTGTCAAAATATTGTACTTAAATAACTTTTTATTGTAATACAATTCTTAAAACAATTTTATATACATTTTCTAATCTAAGTGACACTAAATATCATAAGTATTCTCCATTTATACTCTTTTGCAAAATCACGGTTCCGAACGTAGTCGGATACCTTAAGTAATGAATCCAATAAATTTGAAAGGTGTGGCCCTCCGATATCGTTCGCTTCCACAATGTGGCCCCCGAGCTAAAATAATTGCCCCTCCCTGTTCTCGTAGATCAGGGATGGCGAACCAATGGCACGCATGTCGTTGATGGCACGCGACACAATATTTTGGGCACGCCACCGATCAAAACGGTTTTCATTTTAGTTCAAAATAACAAAGTTCATTGTGAAGTACAGTCGAACCTCTATATAACGAACCTGTATATTGCGAATTTTTCTGTATAGCGAACTTTTTCCTGGAACCAAGAACATTTCACTATTTTCTTCGTAAAATGACCTCTCCATAGCGAAGTGTATTCTCTATATAACGATCTTTTTCTCTCTTATGATTCAGTTTTTTTTCTCTAGTTTTAAAGTATTTCTGGATATTTCAAGTTATTCTCTCTTTTAACACATTTCATGGTGGTCATAAATTTTGAACTGGTTTTTTTAGGTGCCTAATTTGCCGAGAACAATAGAATTCTGGGCGTTTCATCCAAGAAGTAGAACCTTTGACCTCCATTGTCCAGTTCACTGTGAACCTCTTCGATGACCCCTTTCACCCTCAGTGGAGTTGTCTTGTGTCTTCGTGTTCTTGAACTAGTCTCCGTTAATTTGTAGTGTTAATCAGTCGTACTGGTAACTTTGTTTCTTGTAACTCAAATACGTTAAAACGTAAGTGCTAGAACATCAAAGAAAACATTTAATTCTTCAGAAAGTGAATAAAGGCGTCAGGAAACTTTCCTTGCAATTTTTCGTTCTTTGTTTTTTTTGTTTTTTTGTTCTTTTTTTTTTTGATGGTAAAGGCATATAAAATAAATATATATTAATTTACAAAAAGGTATGAATAATTACTTTTTTTTAATACATAGTGTTTACGAACTTAAAATTTGTTTTATGTGGTTTATGAAGTATATTGAAAGGTTAACCTCCATACAAGGAATTTTTCATATAACGAACATTTTTTCGGGATTTAGCTACTTCTTTATATAGAGGTCCGACTATATTACAACCAAACGCGAGTGTTCTGTCGCAGTGCACGAGGTGGTGGGGAGCACACTTTTTTGTTATTGCCTTGCAATCTTTTTTTTTTTAATTTTAATTCTAATGGGCTCCGGATTGGTGTCTTACCATTACAGACCTAGTACATTCCCCGGGAGCTGGTATCTCTTTTTAGTGCGGCACCCTGTCGGTGGATACCAATCACCGCAGGTAATTTTGATACCCAGTTTCCTCCACAGAGGGGAGGCTTCTGAGCTCTGACGATGCGAACCATGTGACGTCTCTCGCGTCCTTCTTCTAACATAACTCCTAAGTTCTTTGACGGCCACGATTAATGGCAAAACTTTTCCAACCCAATACCAAGAAGAGAAACGGATCGAATATGCAAATGAGATATACTTTAAAAGGATAGAAGCTTTGATGAGATATAGCGACAAGCCTAGAGATAACTTAGTGTGGAATCATTCGGAACAAGGGTTAGTCGTCCTATAGCTCTGGAAGAAGGATACGTTCATCTCAATTAAAATATAATAAAGATTAAGAAAGTCTGTATCTTCTCATCCAAAATTACGTAATAGGTATTACTTCAACCTATGAAGGAAGGTGACTCTATAAAAGGTAATATTTTGTATAAGAAGTTAGATTAGATGTTAATTAAATATAATTAAGATAAGTGATCTAGTAGCGCGATCTGACTTGAATATAAGGTTTAATTGGGTGTTAACTCTCACTTTAAGAAAGTTGTTAATTAGAATTAAGTAATTTAAGTTATTCTTAATAAAAGTTGTGTTAAGAATTACATAATGTCTCATCATTTAGATAATCCCACACCTCTAGCTTACGCGGATCCTACTAGACATAGTCATCACAGGATGGCTATGTCGCAACCAGTACTAGGATTTAATTTTGCCGAGAGCATCCAAGCCAAACAGACACTCTAGGAATCTTTTACAAACGGTATAATCATACGACATGGCAGCTTTCAATTTTTTGCATCATGAAAATCCACCGGCCGGGATCGAACCCGCAACCTTAGTGTCTTACAATCCTAACATCAGTTATTTGTCATTTAATCTTCAACAACAGAAGTCCCACTAATGTTACTCAATTCGAATTACACATATAACTAAAACATGTATAACATTGTACAGTAGTAAATGAAAATTTACTAATATGCAATGCAAAATGTATTTTTTCGTAGTAAGTATGGAATTTTGAGTTGTTACTATTTAGTTATATAATTTCCCCAATAATAGCAAGTCAAAATTATCTGACGGCACATCTCTACCTCATTAAACATTTCTTCAGAAAAAATGGCACGTTGATCCATAAAGGTTCGCCACCCCTGTATGAGATGAATAAGATTTTATTCTGAATTTATATTAATGAAATCATAAATTTTAAAAAATAAGAACTTATCATTATTACTATCAAGTAACATATTTTAATTTGAAATTTATACAATTTGTGAATGTTCGATATTTATTTTTTTGTTCTTACTTTCTATGGCTTCAATGTGTATATTTAATTCAAGTATAATATTTTATTGTTATAATCTTAATATTCATGTCATAATTATTATTATATCAGAAAATACTTTACCGTAAAACTTCTGTCAATTATTTTTCGAATAAATGTCAGTGTAGATTCAAGTTTTTTAATTTTCGTAAATTAAACCTGGTGGATAAGGAATTCTTTCGTATAAATTCGAACTAAAAACCCATATTTGCATTATGGTGTAACGAGTCAAAGACCAGAATTAAAGCACGAAAGTATTTCTGCCCGTATTAAAAAAGGAGTGCCTGGTTCTGGCAAAACTTGTTGTGATGTATTAAAACTGATTTTTCTCAACAGATTATTTTATTACATAAATGTAATATCCCTTAGAATCTTTCTTCTTTTTCTTTCTAATTACATATCATTATGTGACAGTCATAAAGTACATTTTAAAATGACTTTTCAAAATGACTCTTATCATAAAGATCAGATGATAATTACAATTTTGTGTGAATAATTTCTCTATAAGTCATATATGACTTTTAGCTTTTAATTTGCCTTAATAAACTTAGTCTTTTGTTCATACTTAACTGGCTTTTCTTATTTTTAAGTCAACGCAAAAATATGATTCATCTCTAAAAGAACTGCATTTATATTGAATTTTTTTTCATTCTGTGTCCTTTAATTCAAGCAATATCAAAGAAAAATACAACTAAAATTCTGTTGTGTTGCAATACACAGAACTTCAGAAAGAAAATTTTCTTCACTTAATTTCAGTCTCAAGAAAATTTATTTGCTTCCACACAAACAATAAATACCAATAACCGAATTTTGTTCTCACTAAAAAAGAATCGTCTTAAATTTCCGAAATTAGAAATTCGTATATCTGCTTAAAAGCAAATGAGAATGCTTCTAGAATGCATGATGTGTCTAAGTAACCACCAAATTTCATTCCAACGGCATAGTTCTTTTTTTTCTTCTCTACTTCTTGCATTTTCATTTTAAGTTTCCATTATTTTCTTTCGTTGCCAAAGCGAGTTTCTCGAGTTAATTATTTTTCCAGACCAATGGAGGCTGTGTTACAGCGCGTGATTATTCACGACGGTGTCAGAGATCGTCTGCTCATTCATCAGTCACGTGGTATACGCGGCGGAAGGATACCGAAGGGGAGAAAACTTTTACATCATAGCGCGGGACGATGGAAAATTCATTCCGTTCTGTTCTGTCTTTTGCATTCTTTTCTCTTTTCTTTTTCTTTTTTTTATCATCCCAATCTGATGCGTTTTTTAATTTAAATGCGTTCACTGCAGAGGTGGCAGCATTGTGGCATTTTGTATGGGGGCTCAGCTGGGCTTTTTTGCGATGTGAGCTTAATTTATTGTTTTCTTTGAATAATTTTAAGCGCGTAGGTAATTGATGGTAGGGGTTAAATTCCCGTTGTGATACACGGTAATTAAAAAATAAATAAAGTAAAAAATAAATCTCCAATCAAAATAGACTTATACAATTTCATTACATGTAAATTATTCAACCTATTTTTCTAAAAAAGAAAAAAAAAAAAAGAATACAAATTTGTTATTTATTGCGGCGTTTGATATGTAAGATTTTAAAAAAGGGTTTTTTTTTCCCTTCAGAGAATTGCATTATAAACCTTGTTGTAAAACTGACAGAAAATATTCGAAAAACAAAATTCAGCATCTTCAGATCTGTTTAAAATTTCTATCAATTAATATATGTTCACATATATTTCTTTCCGTTAGATGGCGCTTTGCATGCCAGAATCATAATACACAAAAAGCTATTGAAGAAATATAACTTTAAATTTTTTAAATTTAATATACTACTATAAGTTTATGTAATTAATAATTTTTAAGAATATAATATAGAATTTTCAAGCGTTTTAATGCTTAAAAATTTATTTTTAAATATTAACATTTTGGAATCTTTTCAAATAATTAGATCTGCAATCGCTTAGCTAATTACAGAGCTAGTAGAAAAATATCTCAATTTATCCAATTTTATTATCCCTTTTATTACTTTTTGGGACAAAGAACTCTTATTATTTACACCTATTAGTACATGTTTACATATTCAATATCGAACTTTTGGATAGCTGAAGGTAATAAATAAAATAAAATTAAATATCTCTCTTTAAAATAATTAATCTGTACGACTATTATTTCTCATTATTAAAAAAGTAAAACATAATTCCTTTTTATTTTGTTTTTGTTTTAAATACATCGATGCTTGAGCTATATATACATATATATAGTTCAAGTATTGATATAACTGCTATAAATCTTAATGGTCTCTAAATTGTATGTAAGATTATAGCAAGATAGTATATTTTAAAACAGAAGAGTTAAAATGATACAGTTTTAACGAGATAACAGGACACTTTCAAATATTGATTTAATGTCTAACGTGAAAAAGAAAATCACAAATCATTAATCAAATTGTACCACAAATTGAACAATATGCAAGTAAAAACTGGAAAATATTAAAGTAACGTTTTTCAGTTCCTACTCTATTAACTCACTCTCTCTCTCTGTATATTCATTTATATATTTATTTATCTTCTTCAAATTTTCAATCGTTAATAAAATAATTTCTATTCATCCAATCAAATTCAAATAAATTTTTTTAAACTTGTAGTGGTTAACACTTGATATTGATGCAGTTTTTTTCAATTATTAATTAATTAATTATATTATATTAAATTAATTACTGGTTTTTGACGCCAACTTAGATTTGTCTCTATTGCTGTAACAATGTAGCTGTTTAAACAAAGACAAAAGTTGGCGTCGAAAACCTGTTTTTCAGTTAAACTAGCTAAACCGGGTTTGCATTATTACAACAATGCAGACAAATCATGCTCTTTTTTCAATTCTTACTATTAGTTCTCTCTCTCCCTATATATATATATAATGTCGAAAATTTCCGCTGTAGGGGAAGGTTGAGATCTCATAAAACACTGTTTAACCCTGTTTTACTGTCCTAAACCAGTGACAGCTCGGGAAATCATAATAGTTTTTTCCACTCTAGCTAAATTTCTCTTTTTTGGTTTGTCATGATTCCATGTTCTTGGTTCTTTCGGTTTGATCTTAAGATGTTTTAGGA
>BMAV01001967.1:160255-188799 GCA_019973955.1 Trichonephila inaurata madagascariensis | reverse complement strand
CGAACAGAAAAACCTGTCAAGGGGTCTATGAGGCAAAAAAGTTTGGGAGCCTCTACTTTATAGTAATTGCTGTCATCTTTGTGCAATGTTCTGGTATGGTTCAAGTATTCCTACTGACATTGGTTCTGTGGGGCATTACTGGGATGCAAATGCTGAACAAACCGTCGATTTGACCTCTCCGTTTTTGTTATCTCGATTACATGCTCTCACTCTACTGGTGAAATGTAAGAGGACGTTCAATCTTGCCTTCTTGATCCATTGGTGCCGTCCAAGTGATTATATAGGAATAAATTCGAATGAAAATTCGAATAAATTTAAAAAATTTCTTTCTTTTACTTGTCTTTCGGTTCTTAAGCTGTGATTCTCTCGAATTTCCTTTATTTATTAAATGTTTTAAATATAATTATGTCCATTTGAGATCGAATGGCACTTAAAGATATTGTTACAAATGACTAACACTTTCTTAATATGATTTTTAGAAAATTATTTTCCTTTATTTCTGTTTTGTAACACATGCACGAGACATGCTTAATGAATGAGATAGAATAGAGGATAAAGTATCGTGTATATGAGCATGTGTAATGAAATGTATTTCTTAAAACTCAGAAATATACATTTTCACGAACATTTAATCAAATTGAGCTTTCAATTCCTCTCAAGGTATCAAGTATATGTTAGAATATTTATGCACTTAAGTCAGACATAATTATTGGTACAAATATTAGGTTGTTAAGTATGAAATGGAGCAAAAAATGCACATAATTGAATTCAATTTTTTTTTCCAATAAAAACTAAGATTTTAAGATGATCTGTTAATTTTTTTTTCAAATTGAAATACGCATTAAAAAGAGGAAAACATGTACCTTTCCCACGAAAAACAAATTGTGCCAAAATACGGCATCTAAATGAGGTTATGGGCAATCGAAATAAATAACATGAACTTTGCTCCATTTCATGCTTGACAACCTAATATGTTGTGTTGTTACACACGGCTTTTTTGAAAGGATCAATCCAAGCATATAAAACAGCTCAAGTATCACGCAAGAACTCTGATAAAAAAAGAACAAACATTTTAAGTAGAACTTAGAACGAATTAACACTGAAACAAAAGAAAAAGTTAAAAATTTAAACAACCAAGAAAAGAAACGTAAGACATGGAATCTTTACAAGGAGTTCATGAAGGTTCTGGCATTCTTGTATAGTTTGCTTACCTCATCACATTTTTGAAACTCTTTATCTAGTCCTGAGCATATAAAGAGATGCATTATGCATTCATGCCCCCATGCCCTGCATTCATTTTGCCCGAATTACAAACTTGACAATAGATGGAAAAAATGTCTATTTTATTAAAATGATGTGCCATGCAATCATGGTCTGTTTGCAGTCTGAAGTTTACCACAGCCTGTTTATGGGACTTTCGACAAAATTTTTCCAAATGTCTTGAAGGTTAGCTCAAGATTTGTTTGTTGATTTTGCTGCTTGGTCAGATTTAGCTGTATCCATTAATTTCTCAAAAATATGGTTTTTAAGTTACTCTGGAGGAAGTGGGTTGTTGTCTTGTGGCTCAAGTGTTCCTCTCTTGGATAGTAAGTCTTCGTTACCGACGATGCACTCATGTGACGGGATCCATTAAAAAACGATTGTTTTGTTGTATTTATAAAGTTCGAGGTTTGTCTTATTTCTGAGATAATCTGAGTGTCTGTGTTATGATTTATAACTACAGCCTGGATGATCACCTTGGAATTGACTAGAATAACTGCTTTAATCTTTTACAAATATATAATTTAATAATTCTTTAACTATAATAACACTCGCATAAAGAGTGTTACAAGGATTTATTGAATTCATTTCATTTCTACTTTATTGACTTTCTTGGCTCTTGAATGCAAGTCAAGATCATTCAAAATATTAAAAAATTCTTTCAATGATCAAAACAATAAATAAATATAAGCAAATAACAAACAAATAACTTTTCACTCTTATGGAGGGATTTTTTTATACATATATACACTCTATTACCAAAAAAAAAAAAAACCGGCGCGCCAAGAAGGAGTTGTCCGATTGTAATGAAATTTCTTATGCAAAAACATTTCAACCGAACATGCAAATGATTAAAATTTGGTGTCCAATGAATCAATAGCGGAAGTTATAGCGTATCGGAACTGCGTACTAAGCAGGTGTCTATAAGAAGCGATTCTCAATCTGATGGTGAAAATTTCTGTTGCATTAAGATTTAGGATACCTTTGAACAACTGAAAAAATGTCTCGCCGCAGGATTCGAGCTCATTACCAGCAACTGTCAGAGTTTGAAAGAGGTTGTATCATTGAACTGAAAGAGAGAGGTTGTGCAAATCGAAGAATCGCTCGTCATATGAGTCGAAGCCATGTGGCCATTAGAAGAAGCTGGCAAGAATAGGTGGACAGTGGCAGATTTCCGCATCATGATGGTAGCGGTCGACCTAAGGGCACAGCAGATCAGGAGGACAGATTGATTGTCAGATCAGCTGTCACAGGGCTTGATTCATCGTTATCAGCCATAAGACGTACGACCAGCATACGAGTGTCCACCAAGAACATTCTCAGACGGCTGATAAAGCGAAATTTACGCTTGTACCGACCGCTACGCCACCTGCCATTCACGCCTGCATACTGTTGACCTAGATTACATTGGTGTTTGAATCGATCAGGCTGGAATCATGCTGACTGGGGACGTATAGTGTTTAACGATGAATCCCGCTTTCATCTGTGTCCTGGCGATCATCGAAGACATGTCTGGAGACGGCCAGGGCAGCATGCTGATCCTGCTTTCACTATTGCATACCCCACAGGCTCTAAACAAGGAGTTATGATCTGGGGTGCCATTTCGTTTGAAGCCGGACCCCTTTGGTTGTCATTAAAGGCACACTTACAGCACATCAGTACGTCGACGGCATTTTGAGAACTGCTTTGCTACCGTTCCTTTTACAGTATCCTGGCCTTATTTTTCAGCAAGATAATGCTAAATCACATACCACACGTATTACTATGGTCTTACAGCTTATCAAACGCTTCCTTGGCCAGCCAGATCGCCAGATCCCTCTCCAATCGAGCTTGTCTGGAATATGATTAAAAGGCGAATGCATCTACCAGGGAATGTTGATGACCTGGTCCGACAATTGGAACAAATTTGACAAGAAATACCGCAGGAGACCATCAGGCTGCTTTATCACTATATGTCATGTCATGTGGCAGCTAGCATCCAGTCTAGAGGTGGGTCAACTCCTTACTGAGCTCGTTGCTTTGTAACTACGTCTGAAAAAAGTCATTCAATTTCTCTGAAATTTTATTCATTTTCTATTCTATACGTAAACTTTCTACCCACCAATTTTTGTCTCTATCGGGCATCTCGTTCTTGGTGTATCGTTTTCTTTTTTTTTTTGTTATAGAGTGTAATTACATATTTAAGAAGAGTAACAGGCTAAATCCATAATGGTCACATGATAGATGGAATCACGTGTTCTCTCCATTGAATTCAAACTGTCATTAGACTTGTACTTGTAAAATTTAGATAAAATTTCAAATTTGATAGTATGGCAAATATGCTCAAATATATTAAGATATTTCAAAAAGATTTTCAAAATTTAAAGTAAAATTCTTTTATTATACATGCAATTTTAAAGAAAGGGAATTTGTTTACCTATGTGCGTTATTGTTGACAATTATGTACTTTTCAATGGAAAGTTTCTATAAAAAGAAACAATGGAGAAGCACATGAGTTGATTCCAGGAAAAGCATGATCGCAGTTATGTTATGACTATCATATAACATGAATTTATGAACCAATTTGCTAGCAACACGGGGTTGCTGTTATCATGTGACTATGACGTTGCATGAATTTAATCCATTAAAAGCCTAAAATGGTTAACATTGCATTAAAAACTCAAGAGAACAAATAGATATGAGTGAGTAAATGTAATTAAAAAAGTGCTCACGGTTCGAAAGAAAATCATGCGCTACTTTGTATTCAACCCTCACAAATATTTATCATGATAAATTTTCTCACGACGATTTTCAACACTACAATATGACGATAAAACAAGCAAAGAAATTGTCCTTCAGAATAAAGATATAGATACCTTTAACACGTTCAGGACCAAGCGATTTTTCCAGTTATGCCTTTCTTTTTAAAATTCATATTAAATTATTACTGTAATAAAATGCTCCAAAATATGTATAGTTTGTAATCATTCCAAATTCCATAAGTTCCAAATTAAGATCACACTGGTGGGATCATGGGCCTCAGAACGTGCAAAGCTCAATCTTACATTTGATACTGTGTTCCCTGAATTGATCACACATATGTGATCATGGTCCTGAATGGATTAAAGAACCTCTTCTGCCCATTTGTCCTTCACAAGCAAAAATCAATTCAAATCTCTTACAACCTTGTAATAAAAGGATTATGCTACACTGCTCAAACAGGAAGGCACCCACATCATCGAGGAGCCATCGAATTCGGACAAAAACCAAGTAATTGTTAATATCAATGGATCTTCTGACTCTGACCTTGATAAAGGTACTGCTGAAATCTATCTTATTCGCCCAAATGGCAAACCTAAGCCCTATAGAATTCACATGGATAAAATTTCCTCAAACTTTACGTGCGAGCTTATAGCCATTAAAGAAGCTCTGGAATAACTACCACAACAGCCCAATTGAGAGTTCCAGTGGCATTCTACTGTTTTCAGGCTCAAAATCTGGGCTCCAGGTGGTTGTGAGGAGCAATTCTCAACTGACACAGGATATAATTGTCCTTATAAAATGAGTAGTCACAGCCCAAAGAATTCACACTTTGCAATGGATACCGGCCCACGTAGACATCTTCGGCAATGAACAGGCTGTACCAAGGAGGCCCGAAATTCCCCTCAACTTCCTAATAACCTTATCCTTACCGATGCTGAGGGAATAGCCAGGTATAAACTCATACCCCATTCAGTTAAGAAGCACTTTATTCCGGAACTCAATTCTAACCACGTTATTTCAACCACCATAGCCAAACTGTGTGCAAGACATTTTAAAGAGGCAAAAATATCCACTGATGGCCAAACAAGTTACAATACTTGTCCTCACTGACCTGACATTCAACTTTCTGCTAATCATACCTTTAATTGCCCTTCTATATTGGCTAAGCTCCACAACATAGACGTAAGCCAGCGTTTCTCAAACTGTGGGGCGCCCCCCCCCCCCTTGGGGGCATGACAACCTTACAAGGGGGGCGCGAGCATATTAAAAGGTCAGACAAAAAAATTATTAATTTACTGAAAGTAAACAAACAAAATACATTTTGATATAATAAAAAATAAAATAAAGCATTTACACACTGATATATTATAAATATATCAGTTGCTACATAAAGTATTTTATAATTAATTTAACAATACTAAGTTAAAAACAAGTTTATTAATTACCAGTGACCCTATGGGCTTGTCATATGTATAATTTAAAACAAAAATTAACACTGATCTTGATAATTTTTGTACGGTTTATAATTAAACCTTGACTGCCGATCAAAAGTTTCACGATTCGCTTCCAAATGTCAACCGTTTTCCACGTAAGTACGCGTATGTGATTTATTGGTGGAGGGGGGAGGAATAAAGAAGCAAAAATAATCTGGAACAAGTAAATCCTTCGCAAACATTGTCAAGGTCCTTTTATAGCATTCCAAAGTCTTCGGAATAATGTTACGGATAGCAGTGCACAGAAGAGATCGAACTTCGGAAAGACGTATATATACGTCTGGGGAAATAAACGTTTTGACTTAGCGAGACGTTTATAAACACGGGAGGCTGGTGCTTAAGAGGTTAAAGTCATATTGTAGTTTTCACGTCAAAGTATTGTATTATTGAATTCAGTAAATTGTTATTGTATGAGGGGGGGGGGCGATGAAAATTATGATGGAATATTGGGTCGCGAATATTTCAACTGTGAGAAGCACTGACGTAAGCCCCAGGGACCATCAATTGCTTTATTCGCAAAAAGTCATCGACATATCCAGGGCCGTTTTGGACGCCTTCGGAGCCATTTGATTTATCTGCATTACTTGGGCAAGACAATAACAACATAATAAATTTTAAAAAACATTATTTTCATTTTGCAATGATAACATAATACAAATTTATTTTAGCGAGAACAAGGATTTTTCTACAGAAATTATGTTATCATTTCCTGATTACTTTTCAAAGCGGCCAATTTTTATTTCTGTAACGGAAAGAAAAAAAAAGCACTTTCGGATTTATTTCCTTAATACTTCATTTATACTCAATTGGAGAAAAGAAGTTAAGAAGAATAAATATATCCAATTTCCGAAAAAGCAAAAGTAAAAAAAAAAAAGAAACAGAGCCTGCGCCCAACCAATCACTCACCTGCAAATACCACCACTTCTGATTAAAATCAACAAAACAGTCATTGGGAATTTAGATTGGCGCTTTTTGATTTAATTTATGAGTTGCAGAACCCCGCCAAACTGTGAGCCAAATGATTTCAATCTGAGCTTTATTCTATCCCTTCTCCCCTCCGGAGAAACAAATGATATTCAGAAGCAGCCGAGTGAAGCTAACAATAAAAGCAATGAGGATTCTTATCCTTAATGCATAAACAAAACAAAGGATGGAAGAAATCCACCTCTTTCGCTAAATCCACACTTCAAAAGAGAAAGTGCTGCTCGTCATATAAGGATTGGCGACGAATGAAGAGGGAAAATTTCCATTCGCCGCGGGGGAATATTGGGGAAAATGATGATATACATTCAGGAAGTAATAAGGGGCCGATTTCTTCCAGTTGTTTGTATGCCTGGAAGGAGTACAGCTGCCTTTCATCCTATAGGACGGATATTGGTTTAGCTTACTCTAATCACACCATAAAAATTAATCGATTTTATTTTAAAATCGATTTAATTTATTGAAAGCGGAATGGTGAATTATATTAGAAAGTTATCCGATATTTACAAAATGTAAATTTCTTATAATAGAACAATTTCCTAGTTTATAAAATTTTATTTTAAACCATAAAGTTGTAGCGTAATTGATTATGTATTGTTACAATAAGGCTTTATTAAATTACAATTTAAAGAGAACAAAGAAATTATCGTTTATTAATATTCTTATAACCTTGCACAAATTCCTTTATTCTTTTACGAAATATTCAGTTATTCTACATTTGATTATTCTACATTTGCATTATTCTATATTGAGTTATTCTACATTTGGTTATTCTGTTTGAATTATTCTATATTGAGTTAATCTATATTGAGTTATTTTACTTTGTTAATCTACATTTGGTTAATTCTATAATGAGTTATTCTATATACAATTTATTCTATATTGGCTATTCTATCTGGCGAAAAATCTTTTAAACTTAACGTAATGTTTAAAACATGTAGAATTAAAAATAAAATACTCACAGAGATAGTAGTATAGACTTAAAGAATTAAATACACACAATTCCTGCATAAAAGAAAATGTTCATCATGAAATTTGGCTTCGTCTCATCTTTCTCTTTCTGCATTTTCACTAACTCTCTCAACTTTCTCGAGGATGTTTATAAAATGTAAATTTCTTTTAATAGAACAATTTCCTAATTTTTGAAATTTTATTTTATATTATAAAATTGTTGCGTGATTGATTAGGTATTGTTATAATAAGGTATATTTAAATTGTAATTTAAAGGAAACGAAGAAATTATCATTTATTAACATTCTTATCGACCTGCTCAAGTTCCTTCATTCTCTTACAAGATATTGGGTTATTCTACTTCTGGATTCTATATTTGTATTATTCTAAATCGAGTTATTCTATGTTGAAATATTCTACATTGAGTTATTCCATATTTGAGTTTATCTTAATTTGTTTTATTCCATATTTGAGTTAATCTAAATTTGTTTAGTTCTATAATGATTTATTCTGTATATAGTTTATCCTGTATTGGTTATTCTATCTGACCAAAACTCTTTCAAACTTAATGTAATGTTTAAAGCATGTAGAATTAAAATTAAAATACTTAGACAACAGTATAGACTTTCGTAATTAAGTACAATTCCTGTGTATAAGAAAACAATCAACTTGAAATTTAATTTCTTCTCATCTTTCTCTTTCTGCATTTTCACTAATTATCTCGACTTTCTCGAGGAATTAATAATTCATTTATTTTCCTTTTTTATTTTTTAATATATTTCCTCAAAAGAATTGATATAAAAATTTCTTGAAAATATTTTGAGAGTAAAGTCGAACCCCGATTTAATGAATGGTGGGGACCGAATTTTTTATCCGATAATTCGGAGTTATTCGTTACATCGAGGTCCAAACAAAATAAAAAAAATTTGCACTTACCTTTTGGCAATTCTATAAGCAACTACACAAAAACTATTATCTACAGTTAAAAACTACGCATTTTTTCTTTTTGTTTACTGACTCAAAAGATTTATTTTTCGACTTTTGCAGAGAAGAAAATACTTCATCATTAACAACCTGCTGCAAAAGAGAGACATATATTTTCACAGTCTCCAAAAAATGTAAGACATTAGAAAATGTAAAAAAATGTATCAATTTCTGTAAATGTTCAATGGCTCCGACAAATCAACAATTTCCTCAACTTCAGTTGCACAAATAGGCAATCCATGATCAAATGCATCACAATTGTTAAAATCTTAAAATATCCCAATGGGATGAGATAAGAAAGGAATTTCCTGTCCTACTCAAGACTCACATGGTAGGTTACACTCATGACTCCTCTGCATCTGTTAAGTCTAACAATGGTCTTTACCTTTTCCCATTGAAATTTGCTGCTTGCAAGAAAATTCTTTTTCTGTTCCGGACAAAGAGGATATGTTATTTGAAAAAAAGAAAAAAATGCAATATTTTGTAACACAAACTAATTAAAAAAAAATTCTGGCTGCTGTGATAATTCGTTAATTTGGGGATCATTATTCGTTAAATAGGGGTCCAACTGCCCCACCCCCTATTTACACTTATTTTATATGTAAAGATAGCTCTATTAATAAGCCTCTTTAAAAATTTTTAGTAAGACAAATTGTGCACCAGATGTGATTTAATTTATTTCAGATCAGTAGCACACACAAAAATTTTTCAAGGGGGGGGGAGGTCAAAAGTCCACCGTTTTGGTATCATTCTCCAATACGCCACTCAACATATTCTTTTGATTTTGTCTATTTTCGGGAAAAAACAATACAAAATTAATTATTGAATAAATAATTAACATTAATTAATAAAACTAATTCTTAATAACAAATACTTAGTTAAATTTTACGTATATAAACATAGGATTATAACCAATCAAAAAAAGAATCCAGGGCTATGGGGGGTGTCCAGACCCCTAGGACCCCCCCTCCCCCTTGTGTGCGCCACTGTTTCAGATGAAACTGACTCTTAGTGATCTTTTGCTATTTGAAACAAGTACAATACTTTAAATAAATGAATTATCTAAACATATATACATTAATTTTTTATGCCTAAATCTCTTTGTGTGTGTAATTTTCACTCAACATAACGTAAAGTTTTTTAAAAATATGGATCTTTTAGTGTTTTATCTGTTATATTCTCAGATATTAAGTATTAAATAATAACGATTATCACACCATTGAAATTGCCAATAGCTCTATAATGAGCACTGGGGTAGCTAATCTTGATGGGGTCCCGTATCAAAATTTCTTCGGGGTTCTTCTTAGAAACCCCTTAACATTCTATGATTTTCTGCTTACGCAGCTTGCAACCCCTTAAATTTTTTTTGGGGGGGGGGAGGGTTCTTTATTCCCTGATTATGCGATACATTTTACAAAACTATTTGATATTGACATTCTTGTGTGTTTCACACACATGTTAGGCAAAATACTATCCTCCTCTGAATTTGCAGATTAAACTAGATTAGTAAACAAGCGTACACTTTTTCTTGTTGAATATTTTCATATATGTTTATTATTTTATACTGTTGTATTTATCCCTTAAGTGTGAAATACTTTCTGGGTGCTGCTCTTTTAATTCTGCTTTTTCAAATCATTGCGTCAACTTTAAAATATTTGAGTAGTAAGAATCCTAATTTTTTTTAGCAAATAATCTGTTTTTTATGGCATTGAATTCCTTTACATTTTTAATTTTACATATTTTATAATAAATGTATACCCTTTTTTGCCTTTGATATTATAAATACATACACTCTCGAGCCAAAACATTGTGAACATCTCCACATTTTTCAATTAACTCTTCTGGTTGATGTGGAAGCCAACGAACTTAGAGAACAGCATTTAACTACTGTTGGAGAAGTTAAGCTATCATTCTTGCACTTATTTTTGCGAGAGAGGGGAAAGGTGGTTGAAGTAAGAAAATTTGAAACAGGGCCGATTGTAATGGCCCGAAGACTCGGAACGGGTATCTCCGAAACAGCAGGACTGGTAGGTTGCTTGTGTTCTGCTGTTTTTAGTATTTATGCAAAATAAATAACGGTGGAACCAGAAGTAGACACCTTGCTGTTTGACGTCCATGCATTATCAAAGAAAAAGGACATTAAAAATTGTCTCGCTTAGTAAAGCAAAATCGGCGACTGACAGCGGATCAGTTGGCAGTTCAATACGATGCAGATCCAAGTACAAGTGTTTTCGAACACATAGTTTAGTGGATACTGTTTTGGTTACAGGAGTATACAGCAGACGTCTTACTCGTGGGTCTCTGTTGACTAAGCACCAATGCTAACTGCGCTTAGAGTGGTCTCAAAAACATTGAGACTTAACCATAAATAAGCGGAAGATAGTTTCCTGGTTAGATGAAACACGATTTCTCATTCATCACGTCAATGATTGTGTCAAAGTGCGTCGTCTTCTACAGTAGAGCAATGGCTTCTTTCATGTACACAGACTGATGATGGAAGTATTATACTTTAGAGAACGTTCTCATAGGTAACTCTGGGATCATTAATTCTGGTAGAAGGAACCGTAAGAGCTATAGACTATCTGAGCATAATTGCGGATCAGTTGCATCCTTATATGGTATCTATTTTCCCAACTGGAAATAGAATCTTTCAGCAGGACAACGTCCCAAGTCAGAGGGCTATAATTGTGTCAAAAGGGTTCGAGGAGCATAAAGATGAATTCCAATTAATATCCTGATTACCTAATTCGGTGGATCTTAACCTGATAGTGCACATATGGGTTTTCATAGATAAAACATCTTTATGTCAAAATGTCTCGACTTTATGTGACTACTGCTTAGACAATTGGTACAACCAGCCACCTACCAAGAACTTGTGGTATCCATGCAGGGGAGTGGCAGCTGCTTAGCAGGCAGAAAGTTGTTTACCGTGTTACTGAGTAGGTGTTCATAATGCGTTATAGCTCTTCGGTGTAAATGTGTGTGTTTCCCCTAAAATAATAGAAACATGTAAAATATATGCAATAATTTAAATACAGAGTCAAAAGAATTGGTAAAATTTTTAACACGAAAGCTTAAATATCAAGGTCAAAGAAACAATCACAATGGGTTTTTTTTATTAAAAAATAATTAGAATGACCTTTTTTCTTTACTAAAAAAAATAATAATTTGACGAATCAGTAAAAAAAAAAGAAAGAAAGAAAACCTCTAAATGAGTTTTCTGTATTTTAACTGTAAATTTTTTATTCATTTAAAGTGATAACCCTTAAAATATAAATTCATAAATTTAATAATAAAACGGACAGTTCAATGATCTGCGTATTTCAAAAAACTAATCTCGCAACTATATATATGGGAAATTCTTTGTGCATTCTTATTTCCCTAATTGCAACAAACTTAATGATAAAATATTTACTGTAACTTCGACTCAAGAAGCCGGAATTCATCGACAGAACTCAATCCTTAACACATATTTCAGTAACCCCATCCAGTACCCTCTCTCATTAGAATAAGCATACATCGCAGACATTTCCACTCAAATATACAGCTTCTAATTTCCTAAATCGTACCGATGGGTTTTAACACTTCCCAGTAATCAGTCAACAAAGATGTTCGATGAATTTCTCCAAAAGCTAAACAAATTAGAGGCACAATCCAGTTATCGAAAAAACTGAATTCACAATTTAATCATATTAAAACGAGTGCTACGTTCGAAATTTTCGATGTCAGTTCGCCTTTAGCTGAGATCAATATTTACCCATTTGCATGGCGTCAGTAATTGATAGTAGCTAATTCAGTATTCTGTTTGCCAATGCAGCTAATTCAATTCCCTATCATTGTTTATATTGACGAACGGTTCTGCAATTATCAAATTCGTCTTACACCGAAACTCAATTATAGTTCAGTCAGTCTGGCATCTGTTCTTCCAAACACCTTTCAAAGCTGAATTTTTAATTCTTTTAGCATATGCTGAAGTTTGGCAACGAATAATGAATCTGCTACTTTCTGAAATTTATATATGAACTCTCTTTTGCTTCTAAAGAATCGCTCTGTTTTGTTTTCAGTTTATTACGACTCTCTGTTCTAACTTTGAAGGGTTTCATTCTCCTTTGTATATTTTTTATGCTTTTAGATTCATTTTTATATTAAAGATGTATAGAAATTTTAATTTAATAGTAGAATTTAAACAAGTAATATATAAAAAAAATTTTTAATCAATTTCTACTTTGAATGGATGAATAGGAAGTATTTTATTAACGATTGAAAATTTGAACAAGATAAATCTGTATATAAATAAATATGTAATATATAGAGTTAATAGTAGGAATTGAAAAAAGCATTTTACGTAATGTAATTACACGTTAATTATCCATAAACTATAATTTGTTTATTAAGTGTAATCATTTTTAGTTCATTTTTGAGATCATCACCTTTCATTAACAGCAGCATATACAAGATTTAAACATGAATGGGAAAAATATGCTTGATTATTTAAAATTTTGAGGAATGGTTGGAAATTCTAGCCAAAAATATTTTAAAGATTTTGTATAAAATCAACTTATATAATCCCAAATCTGCTGATAACTCAACAAGCCCTTCTTGTGATTTTGATGGAATGAGTGATATTTTCAACCGCAATTTCGAATGGTTTTACAATCCATTTGAATCCTTCCACACTTAAGGAAGGTCAACATAAAAACCCAATTCGTATAGAAAGGTTGACATTCAAAAAACGACGAGACTGTCAAGATCCGGTTAAATTAAAACCAGTGCGCGTGCGTTTCTAAAACGCCCGAACCTCGCTTATGCAAGGCCTTTGACAACGTAACAGCAATTTGTGCAAAACACAATAAATAAATGGTTGTATTATAATTTAAGTCAAAAAGTTCTTCGTTTTATGCATTTTCTTATATTCATTATATTTCAGGTATAATGTGTTTAAATGTTTGTTAATGGCGAACATTTTATGGTGGCATTTTATGTAAAAAAATATATTTTAAAATTCTAAAATTTTTTGGCAACTCCAACTGATACCTCATTTTGGAACGTTGACCCCTAGTTTAAGAAACTTTGCTATGGAGTATGTTAGAGATGCTTTTGGAAGGCAATTGCAACTTGCCTTCCCCATCCCCAAACCCAAAAGTACCATTCCTGGATGATTAAGGCCTACTGCCACAGGAATTCTTAAAGTATCCGACTACGTTCGGAACCCTGATTTAAAAAAAAACGCATAAATGGATGATTTTCATGATATTTAGTGTCACTTAGATTAGAATACATGTATAAAATTGTTGTAATGACATTTTGAGAAAAAAAATTATTTAAATACAACATTTCGGCATAAAATTAACTTAGAATAACCTTCTTTCAAAATGTTCTCCTTTTGTGAAAAATGCTTCTATTATAATAATATTTTGCCTGTGTATAGCTCAGACCTCTGTACAGAGGCTCAACTATGGTTTTTGAAAAATTCACATTATTTTCAGAGTTACAACCCATTGAAATAATGATCGGCGTTTTTTTCTTAAAATTTCATCCCTCTGTTGTAAAACATGGATAAACCCACTTCTAAGTAATATATTTCAAAAATTATAGTTGAGCCTCTATACAGAGGTCTGAGCTATATACAGGCAAAATATTATTATAATAGAAGCATTTTTCACAAAAGGAGAATATTTTGAAAATGAGTCACTCTCTGTTCATTTTTTGTCAAAATATTGTACTTAAATAATTTTTTTATTGTAATACTATACTTAAAACAATTTTATATACATTTTCTAAGCTAAGTGATACTAAAAGATCATAAATATTATCCATTTATATGCTTTTGCAAAATCACGGTTCCGAACGTAGTCGGATACCTTAGAGATCTTCTTTTAAGCTTGAATTATTATATTGTGAAAGGTAAGAGAAGACCACGATGTCTCTAATTTTGTTCCATCTTATAACCTCTCTTTAAGATTTTCTTACTCTGATTAACCGTATACATGATCACACATATGTATCGTAACAACTATTATTATTATTGTATCAATTTTTATATATCCATACTCATACCCTTAAAATCTATCCTATCCTTTTAGTGATATTCAAACAAAAGGGAAATCTCTTCACTTTCAAATACAATGGGTAATTATGAACAATTCAATAGGTATCAAAGAAAACAACAGTGGTCAAAAAAATTAAATTATTTCCTAACATATGGAGTGCTTTATGCAGTTTTATGGAATGTGTGTGGGTGCATAATAGAATGCTTTAAGCGGTGAGTTTTATTTGAATTTTTTAATACATTTTAAGAAATAAACCAGATAAATAGAAGTAGAAAGATTAAAACATGTATTATTTTTACTGCAATTTCCTATTTTTAATAAGAAAGCTGAAATGCAAAAAATTGCAACCATCCGATTTACTAGACCTGGTGTAAAAAATAATAAATAAATAAAGATAAAAAATGTATGTCTAATTACGTGGACCATTTTTAGGAGCAATTTCTGAATAAATTTAAATATTGTATTTTTTATTATTATATTTTAGTGTCCATATTTAAATTATGCTTTCACCTTCTACATGTATGTATGTATCAGTACCAGTATCGCACACAGGAATTTTTCAAGGGAGGGGGGTCTGGGGTTGAAAGTTCACCATTTTTGTATCATGCTGTTTTTGATTTTGTCGATTTTCAGGAAAAAAAACACAGTAAAAAACTAATTATTGAATAAATAATTAGCATTAATTAATAAAATTAATCATTAATAACAAATATTTAACTAAATTTTACGTATTATATACTTAGAATTATAACCAATCGGAAAAAAATCAAGGGCTTTGGGGAGGGTCCAGACCCCCAGGACCCCTCCTCCTTGTGTGCGCCACTGATCAGTACATATTGTTATTATTATTATTGCTGTTATTATTTTATAGCAATACATTTGTTAACGCTTAAAGCTTTATTCACACATCTAATTTTAATCGAAAGAAAAATTCTTCGGAATTGATAGGAAAAATAATAATAGTAAAATCTGTGGAATGTTCTTTTTGATTAAATATATAATTATGAAACTTTTTATTAAAAATGATTTTCAGATCGAAATACATATATAGTAATTGAAAATTTTTAAACTCTACCTTGTATTAGATATATCAATGAGGCAGCTTTTATATCTGTTTTGACAGAAAAAGTTTTCCTTTTTACCTTCAGCAAATCTTTTAACATGAAAATATATTTCTATAACATTATAATAATAATATGCGTGAAACAACATCATTTTTAATAAATATTCAAATATTATGCATGCTGGAACAGAGAGATAATGTAGTACACCGCAATACTTAAAAATCAAAGCGCCATCATTTCCCTCCTCCAGGATGATTTCATTATCCGGCACCTCCCATCATTCGTTCAATCGGGCGAGCATTAACACTTAGGGAATTTCCTGTGCCAGGGAAAAACTCTTCTCCTTCGCTCGTCGTAAAGGGGGGGGGGCGGATTATCCGTATCAAAGTACTTTGTCTGATGAGATTCCTTGACGTATGAGCGAGGATCAAAAGGACGTATTATGCTCCCAAATATTGAAGGCTTCTTTCCCTCCAAAACTATTTTACATATTATCTAGGGTTATCGCGCAGATGGAAGACCCCCCTGGGGGTGGGAGAGGGGGGCTCGGCAAAAGAGATAGCGGGAAAGATGGAGTAGCAGTTCACCACGAATCCGACGGACTGTTTTGTATTTTAAATGACCCAAAACAAAGGGATGGGGGAAAATGACGCTTTTTGAGGAAGGCTTTTCCTTTTCACGGATTTTTAAAAGGGGGGCGGGAGGGCGTTTATGGATGCAAGACGGCGCGGGTGTGTGTTCCTTATTTTCCCTTTCTCTCTTTCTTTTCTCTTCGGAACAGTCGCGTGGAAAGATGGAATTTTCCCTAGATTTCCCCAGATGCTTTATAAATTCAGATGCACGGAGTGTTTTGGGGTCCTTTGCTTATAAATAACCTTGGAGTTCGAAGTTGTGGTTCGCCCTCCGAGCCACTTGTGTTCTGCTTTTCTTAACACATATCTTTGAATTGCATGATATGTAAAATTTTGTTTTTCAAACTATACTTTTTTTTATGTAAATAGAACGATAAATGGAAAAAGTCGTGGAGAGAGAGAAATAAAGATTGTCAGTCAAATGGATAAGGTGAAAACTCTGAAACTTAAGAAGAAACTTTCCCATAGATGGGCTTATAAGGGATTTTTTTCCTTCTGTGTTTGCTTTGAATTTCCAGGTAGATGATTTCTAAGGACATTGAATTTTTTTTAAACCCATTTCCTATTTCCCTCCACAAAAACTTGTAATAAAGTATTAAAAATTATATGTATTTCCTTACTGAATATTTTATCCAGCTTTAAGTTGATAGCAATATTATAAAATTCTCAAAAAATTGTTTGATATTCAAATCATTTTCAAAGGAATATTAATCATAAATAAAATCGTTGTTACTTATGCCGCCTGATCGACAGTAACATGAGACCAAGGACCACGAAATTCAACGTGGCAAGGGGCTAGTTGTACGCCTGTTGTTAGCCGTAGCTTTGAGCACCTTTCAAGTGACAGTACGATTTGGCTTCGTTCCACCCCAATTTTGAGGAAGAACGCCCTGGAGGTGGTCAGAGGCCTCCTACCTCTCTTCTCCTTCCACCAACTTCACGAGAGGACATGCTGCTTGGTGGTTATATAGAGTACCCCCGTGCCGCAAAGGCACTATATATTTGCAAACATCCATATCTTCTCCGGGATTCAAACCGTGGCCGCGGTAGCCGAGTGGTATAGGTATCGGACCGTGGCTTGCCTTGTCACGAGTTCGAGCCCAGTACCACTAAAGACCCGCCGTGTAGGGCAGCGATGCACGTTAAATCTGTCGAGAGCTGAAACGTCCTCCCGTTGGTGTGGTGTGGTAGTTAGGATAGGGGGGTGCCAGCTCATGTGTCGTCCACGTCACTTGACCATGGTTCAAAATTACGTGGTCCGTCGCCAAAAGCCCTCGTGTAGCTAAACAGTGCGACGTTAATAATCAATCAATCAATCAACCGGGATTCAAACCCAAGCCCTACGGCACCGCAGTCAGCGTCACTAACTACTATTCCGGATGGGTGGCATAAATAAAATCAAAGGAATGATCATGTACATAACCATTAGAGTATAGGGCCTGATTCCCATTATAGATTTTCTTAAATGAGGGGAAATCTGTGTATTGTTTGTTTCCGAGTTTATCAAATTTTATAGTTGAGGAGGAAAAAGGTAGAAAAATAGTAATAGTTAGAAAAGTAGGGCTTCAAACTGAAAATATTTGAATCAAGTACATGTATTTAAATCTGATGTTACATTTAGGTATCCTTAATATCAATCCTCTTTCATGTGAATCTAATTCTTTTTTGTAAAATACAATTTCTAAAATGGTAGAAAAGATAGTTCATTAAAGTAATAACTAATTATATAAGATGAATTATAATCGCTAAGACAGAAAAGTTTGGGATATTCCTATGTGTATTGAGAGTATCATGAAAATTTATAAGAGACACCACATTCATGTTTCATATTGACAATAGGGAAAGATATATATTGAGTTGCTAATAACATCTTAAGGTATCCGACTACTTTCGGAACGGTGATTTTGCAAAAGCGTATAAATGGATAATATTTGTGATATTTAGTGTCACCTAGATTAGAAAACGTATATAAAATTGTTCTAAGAATATTATTACAAGAAAAAATTATTTAAGTACAATATTTTGACAAAAAAATGAACATAGAATGACCCATTTCCAAAGCATTCTCCTTTTATGAAAAATGCTTCTATTATAATAATAGTTTGCTTGGATATAGCTCAGACCTCTGTACAGAGGCTGAACTAGAATTTTTGAAACATACAACTTAGAAATGTATTTATCCATATTTTACGACAACAGTGGGGGAAAATTTTAAGAAAAAAACACCGATAATTATTTCAATGGGTAGTAACTCTGAAAATAATGTGAAGTTCCTAGTTCGGACTCTCTGGAGAAGTTTTTACTTTATATAAGCAAAATATTATTATTATAGAAGCATTTTTTATAAAAGGAAAACGTTTTGAAAAAACATTATTCTAAGTTCATTTTTTGCCAAAATATTGTATTTAAATCATTTTTTGTCATAATGTCCTTAAAACAATTTTATGCATGTGTTCTAATCTAAGTGACACTAAATATCATGAAAATTATCCATTTATGCTCTTTTTTAAAATCATGGTTCCAAACGTAGTTGGATACCTTAACTTCCTATTTTAATTCTCAACCTTTTTTTTTTTTTTTTTTTTATATAATTTAAAGATTTTTATGAAAATTTCTGTTCATTAATAAAAATAATAATTAATAAATAGCATAAATAGATGTATCGTATTTGTTCTCTGTTATGTTTCCTATGGATAATAGGACTGCATATGATATTGATTTTGGCATTTATTTTATTCCAAATAAAGATGAGTCTGTGGTAGCTTAGAGGCTATGGTCACAAACTCATGGCTGATATGTCACTGGTTTGAGCCCTGGTGCCACTGAAGACCCCACACAGTGCAGGGGGGGGGGTGATGCACGGTGAAGTCGAGACTCAAAGTTCTTTCTTTAGCATGTGGTGTGGTAGTTTGGAGCGGGAGGTGCCAGCTCATTTTCTACACATGATAGAAGTTCAAAATTAAGAAGCCCGTCACCAATAGCTCTCGTGTTGTTTTGTAGTGAGATGTTAACGTATATCTCTCTCTCAAAATGAAGTGACAGCGGTAGCCTATTGGTCAAGGTAACAGACTCGTGGCCGATGTGTCATGAGTTCAATCCTACTACCGCTGAAGACCCACCGTGTAGGGGAGCGATGCACGTCAAATCTGTCGAGAGCTCAAACGTCCTCTCGTAGGTGTAGTGTGCTAGTTAGGAAAGAGGGATGCCATCTCAGGTGTCATCCTCGTCATTTAACCACGGTTCAAAATTAAGAAGTCCGTCGCCAAAAGCCCTCGAGTAGCCTACGTAAATATTTATCCATTCACTCACTCTCAAAATGATCCTTATAAATTCCTACTATTAGCTCACACTCTCTCTCTATATATATTATTTATTTATCTTGGTGGAATTTACAATAATTAATGAAATACATTTTAAAGCGCTCGATTGAGCTGAAATTTTATATACATGTTTATTTTGGATGACAATACAATAATTTAGTTATTATTAATTAAATTAATTGATTAAAACTAATTATTCAAAGAATTACAAATACAGCCCCGTTGGCATCATTTTTGGCGACTTGTGTCAAAACTTGAAAAGGTATTTTTTCTCACGTGTTAAAGTATTCAGTTGAAATGAAATTTATATGCACGATTATTTTGGATGACAATACGATACTTTAATGATGATAAAAATTAATTACCACTTAATGTTGGGATTCTGTCCTATGTGTATACATACTTATATTAATGGTAACTATTTAATAAAAAGTAGCTAAAATAAAAATTTTCTTTGTTGATCTAAGTAGGAATTGACTTAAAAAAATTTTTTTATATATATATTACTTGTTGTATAGTGAAATTTACTGTCTTGAAAGACAGCACTATTTCTTTTTTTTGAAACCAAAGCAATGTCTTAAAAATTACTTGCAATATCGTATATTCCTAACTTCCACGTACTTGACCAATAACGTCCGAAGAAGAATAATTTTTCTTTTTCTCCGCCAACAGCATCAAGAAAAACAAAACCTCACAGATCTCGAATTAAAAAAAAAAAAGTTCATTTTATTAAGAGGACGGAAAACACCCATCGATTTTTGTCGGAACCGCTGTAAAAAAGTTCTCTGAATTAGTCTCTTCCATGGACACCAGCAGCCTCTCCAACTAACAAAGCAGCCTGGGCAGTAATTTCGTTTCCTCTAGCCCCTTGTCTCTGTCACAAGAACTTCACTGGGAGAGGAAAAAGAAGCAAACAAATCCAAATAAAAATAATCCTAAATTCGGCAGGTCGCTTTATTTATCCCCTCCTAACCGACGGCTGGAGGAGGAAAAAATAGTCCCGGGATGTATCTATAGATCGAGTAGAAGCCTCTCGGTCCGAGGCCTTTCAATACCGTTAAGCCCATAGCTCTTGTTTTACGAGCGGTCCCCGGGGTCCCTTGTAATGGAGGGACAAGAGCTAAGATTGTCCGCGCCTCTCCCCCACGGCCCTCTTCTCGCAAACAAAAGAGTTGCACCTTTAATAGGTGACCTCTTAAAGGTTCCTGCGGGGATAGGGGTGACTGCTTCATGGCACTTTTTCCACTCTTTCCTTTAATAGATCCGAGATGGATGGACACGCATATGGGGCTAGTTTTATTAAACGTTTAATTTTCTACCATGATGTCGACATTGTTTTAATAAGGTTTGCCTCGAGTGATAATTGTACGAGGTTCTTTCGTATTTTGGTGACTTCATTTAGAATAATTTTACCCTGCTCTATCCAGGGACGTCTTAAGGCATGGTTTTCGACCACAATAAGGACCTCATCTTGCCCTCAACTCAGCCTTGATAAGATAATAGTTCGAATAATTTAACCCTTTATCTACTGATGGTACTTATAAGTGCCACTCACTTTAAAATTACATAGAATAACCATTTTTACGAATATTCTGACGATACTCAGCAGGAATATTCTTTGAAATCTACTGTTTCAAGATATGCGGCAGCACTGGTTCTATGGTGAGTATTTTAGCGGGGAGGGCGAATAGTTTTATAGCAGAAATTGTGTTCTCAGCTGACGGCGTTTTCAGTGGTTCCGAAGATTATCATTTCTGTTCCGAAAAAATAGTTAATGTCAAAATTAAAGTGTCTTATTTTATTTGTATGCTAATGAAGACCTTAGAAAACGATTTAACTATTTATTTTAAATGAACAGTGTATAGAATTAATTTTACAGTTGAATGTCTTTAATTCATTAATTAGCTCTGACGGATTGAATTTCCCGAAGTTGAGTATTTTGTTTATGTATATCCCTTAATTTTCAATGCAGTGACCCCTAAAAAAAATATTACATGAAAAAACTACAGTACATCATAATGCGGTAGATAAAGGGTTAAATGGTCGAATGTTTTTTCCGGTTTTATTCATCGAAAAACTTGGAATTTCGGACGATATGTCAACTGGCTACATGTGATGACCGTGGTCCACGTACAGGCCTACCACCATAAATCATCATTACTCTTTCAATCAAAAGGTGGCTAGCAGTTTGTGCGATTATAAGCCATGCGCATTTATTTGTTTCGGGTTATTCTTTGTACAAGTATTTGACAATGTATTTGCTAGATACTGTCTACTTATAAGTGTCGTATGGGAGGGGGCTACATTTGTGTAGGGTCCCAGGGCCTCAAGAAGTCTTAAGACGTCCCTGACTGTATCGATTCCACTTCTTTCTACTAGTCCACGTTCATTTCAATGAGGTTTATGATAATAAGCTAAGAACTTGGTTAGTATATTACGGCGTTCACTGGCGTACATTGACCTCTCTAGTTGAGAGGAGTTTACATTCGAAAAAACGCGCAGATAGAAGGCCGGAGGACTTATGTATATGGTAAAAATTAGAAAGCCTGTTCGTCAATGGGGGTGAGCCCCCTCCCCTTATGTACGCCCTCAGTGGCGTACATAAGAGGGAGGGGGATGCAGTTCATAGGAGAGATTAATGGCGTGAATTGCAATCATTCCGATAGTTAAGAGACTTGGTAACCAAATTAGTAAAACAACGGACTCGTAACCAAAGGGTCATTCTTTGAAGGGTCAGGATTTTACATAATGTCCTTTTAAAGATTAATGTGTAGAGAGGCTGATGAACGTTAAATCGTCAAAATTTTGGCGTAATGTGGAAGTTAGGAGTATTGAAACCTGCTCAGATGTCATTTAACAATGTGGTTCAAATCATGAGGTCTGTTACCGAAAGCCTTCGTATTGCATCTTATACGATGTTACTAATCCATAAAAAATTCTATTAGGAATATATTACCAATCATTATCTTAGCTTATATGTAAATTCAATAAGAGTACCTTAAATCTGAAATATAAATAATATTCTGCTTTGTGAATTATTTTAGATAGAATTTGTGATATGTTTTCCGGTTCTGTTAAATTACATTTTGCTTACCACAAGTTTCTTGCTCTATTTTTCAAGTTGTTAGTTTATGTATTCTTAAGTGGTTCTCAGACCGCACCCATATTTTGAGTAATTGATTGGTTTCATCAGAACTACTTAAATTCATTAAGAATAAGTCTAGATCTTATCAAATTAAAAAAATGTCACAACTTTATATAAATAGGAAGAAATAATAATGGTACAGTCTTGACAAGAAAACATGAATGTGAATGTGTGTGTGTGTAGAATGTTAAATACATTTTTCTGTTCCAGATATTAGCTATAAAGTATGCAGTAAAAGAAAAAAATGCAATGTAGTTTGTTAGATACTTTTCTTTTTATGTACTTAATACAAGAAACTAATTAGTATTTTTCTTGCAAGCAAACATGATTGAATTTTGAAGACAGAAATTAAATAAATCAAAATATTACCGTATATGTAAAATAAACTGTGTGTACACCCAGTTTTATTTTTATTGGAATTTCTTTTAGAAAATCATCTTGGAGATATACCTTAACAGTTAATTGTTTGAGGTATTTTAAGGGGAAAAAATGACTAATTATTTTTAAGTTTATATGGGTTTTTTTAAAAGGTGATGTGTGTGTTTTCGTATAAATGTTTAGTGAAAACTTTTTACTAGGTAAAATTTTAATTTATACTTTCAATGTAGTTTATAGAACAGAAGATTTTACAGGAAAAAGTAATAACTCGATAAAATTTAAATAATATGAATTTAATTTGATGTCCCAAAAAGTTACAAAGATAAATAAGAAAGTTGACTGAACTTAGAAACGAGCTTAAAATATTTTCTTATAGGGAAAGAAACATTTGAATCTTGAATATGCACTCTCTCTTGAAAGTCAAAGAATCTTCAAATAAACCACCAGATCAATATATTGTTTACATTCGATGTACTTCTCCAATGCTTCTATAAATTTATATCTTTTTAAAAATAAAATTAAAAAATTAACATGCGCATTAAACTTACAACCTTTCAAGACATACTAGTGTGAATGATAAACAACGCCTTTCTTAAAAATACAGTAAAATGCACATTTTCTGAATGTTTAAATGACATTGCGCAATCTATTTAGTTTTAAATCTTGGAGAGGAAAAAAACACTTCTATTTCATGTAAAGACATTCACAACTCGTACCATCAACGACGCATTTGACAACGAACAAAACCCATTCCTTGTTTAAATTGCAGCGGTCGAGACTAGGTGGCAGGGCAACAGCTGGACAAACAGCGAGGCGATGTGGCCGTTTCTATTTAATTCGCGTCAGCTCGGACAGAGGCTAAGGAGGAAAAAGTGGCCAATTACCGATCACGGACACAAAAGGCCAGGCCACCTCCCTGGTCCGCCAATGGTAAACTAATCAGGGCCACAATTAAAGGGGTGCATTTATTGGTGACACAGCGACGCTCTTTTCGGTCGGGGTGCCAATAATGCGGAAATTGTTTGCACTGCGCCCCCTCGGCACCACTCCAAGATGACCGCTTCGAACATCCTTTTTGCATTCTAAATGCATACGTAGCACTAGAATGAATCATCCAATATAAGATGATTTTGAGGGAACTGTAGTGAAACGATTAAAGTATATAGAGGCCTTGAATTGACGGTAAAGATTTGTCTGGATAAATTAAATGCCTTTATTTGTTGCAATTGTATGAGAATAAAGCCCATTATTGGCCAAGGTTGTATAAATTTGTTAAGGCAGTATAAGTGCATTGTTCTCATAAAGGCTGTGTAAATTTTTCAGACTGTTACAATTTAATTCAAATAATTATTTGCTTGAAAATAGGTTTACCGTTTCGAATTTTCTGCGTAGCTATGATGAATTTTAAAAGAACCCCAAGAAATGTTTGTTAGAAGCAAAATACAAGCGAATTTTATTGCTTCTAAAATATTTTTTCCCCAGAAAAGTTCGAAAATTGAAACTTATGATTGTATGAGATATACCAAATTTGTTGAGGGTCGGCTCGTAGTTTAGTCTAACATAGATTAAATTTTTTAAAATTGAGGTCTTCGTACATATATTTAATGTTAAATAACAATATGTTACTGAAAAAATAAATCTCTGAGATGTAAAAGGCAAAAAGAATTTAAAATCGCCAATTACTGTAATTGTTCACTAATTATTATGAATATATTGATGGTTGTTTTATACGAAACAAGAGAGAGGTTGAATAAAAAATCTATTTAAAGTATTAATTTTCAAAGAAATTTATAAACACATATGTCATAAATATACTTACAAAGACTTTGAAGCTAGTTAATGCGCATTAGAAATATTTCATTTAAATTCCCAATCGGCTATTTGTCGCCAACTTAAACTTGCGTTAGTGCGAGATGCAACCAAAGGAAGACACATATCTCTTTAAAACTCAACAATTTTACCTATTCAGCTCCATACCCGATATATTCTCAAATTGCTAATGAGAGTAAACTGACCTTAATAATAATATTAATAGAAACTATTTATGATGCACATATGACGAAATGCAGACTCACGCTTAATCCAGTCTGGACATTGATAACAAGGCTCCGAGTCTATGCCAAGCTGCGTTGATAATCCAAGATATAATTCTCACAGATGTAACTCAAACTAACACTAATAACATCTTACTTACATCTTTTTGCTCGAATAGATTTACTTACCTATAAATAGCAGCTTTCATTTTCATGAGTCATGGTTCCTTGAAGATGAGCTCTCAAATCAAAATATTTATTAAAAGTATTTACTTTTGAGGATTGGTAGAAGAACGCGAAAAGTGCCTGTTACACATTTTTCAATTATTTTAACATAAAATAAAATTATTTGAGTTGCATTTTAAATATTTTTGAACAGAAAAATTAAACAAGATTGGAATAGAATCATTTTATATTAGCATAGCAGAAAACCACAAAAAATGAAGTCAAATATAAGAAACTCGTATCAAAATCTAACGTATTTTTTACAAGTTTTAAAGCATCTTAAAGTTTCCTATTTGAGCATTTACAGCTGAAATAAAAACATAACATCAATTATGGCACCAATTAGAATCTTTCGGATTTTCTATACGGTGAAATCGCTAAATTATAATGCGCAATGATGACATACTTTAAAAGCTTTATCATTTAAAAAGTAAATATTGAGACTGAAAGGGCCATTTTGAAGTAATATAGAGCCGCTTTCTCAAAAGATTAAGAATCCGCAGAAATAAGATTTATAAAAGACATTGGATTATGAATATAAAGAACAACAAATGATACATAATGAGTTAAGTGGTATGTTGCTTTGTAAAGAGTACTCTGTTGTTCGACGTAGAATTATTGTCAGAAAAGCATTTCGTTGCCATTAGCATTCTGTCAAGATTCAATGACGATTAACTACTTAAAAGTAAATTAAAAGTAAAAATTACGAGAGAGAGATCACACACACACACTTTATTCTGATGTTACATATACATAAAGTCTTAATTAAAGTCACGAAAAAATTAGTCTTTCTTATCATAAAATGGCATGGGCCGAATAGAAATTTTATGCTAAAAGTTATATGATTTCTGCAACACAAAAGGACTTGTTACTAGAGGCTTAACCCAAAAGCTTTCGTTCGAAAAGAAATTTCTTAGAACGAGACAGAGTTCCCGTAGAACTTTTAATATCAGATCAATTTCGAAGCCTGCAACCTTTTCGAGTATACTGAATATTCAACAGAATGCGAATCTTCCAATCTTACATTTTTTTTCCCCCGCCAAGTATGTTTTCTATTCCAGAAAAATCCCTACTTCACATTTCATTACGGAAAAATCTGACGCAAAAAAATTAAAAAAAAAAAAGCAGGTAAAGAAGAAGATAGTTTCCACATGACACGTGGAAAAATATAATCGATTATTGTAAAAGCGGATCATCCGCCCTGTGATCCGTAAAAGAAGGATCCGTGTAAAGATAGTGGCGAGACAAACGCTAGAGCGGTCTAGATCAATAAAGAGGCAAAGCAGCAGCGGGGGTGGGGGGTATTTCCTCGCCCAAGGTAATTTTCATGCTAATGAGAGGGAGCTATTTTCTGGCTGGCCTCATCTATTTATGATGCATCCTTCCTCTTCCGTCATTTGAATTTCCATAGTGTCCCTTTGAAACTAAATGACTTTAAAACTATCCGCGCGTAGCTGAATTTTCTGCGCTATGCATATGCTATGCGTCCTCCCTGCCTCCTCCGAGCGACGGATCTTAGAAATCCCCCCTTTCTTTCTCTTTACCTGGGATTCATCTTCTCTTCGCCGAGATTTAAAGGAGGAGAAATAAGTTCTCGAGTAGTTTTCAAAAGGGGGGCTGTGTGCAAGTGAAAAGGATGCGCCCTCGCCCTATGGAAATGCACCAATGTTTGAGTGGGATTAATGACTTAAGCACTTTGCTCGGGGCGGATGTACCGAGGGCGTTCGGTGGGGGTGGAGAAATATATATGGAAGCCATCGTTTTCGATTAACATATCAATCAAAAATGTATCGACGATTAAAATGAGGCTGTTGAAAATGTTCTCGAGTCGTTCTGAAACGTAAGATTTTTTTTTTCCCTTTGCTTTATCAAAAAATAAAGTACCTATGTAAAATGCGATTAGGACAAATAGAATAATAAAATATTAAGGATATCAACTATAAACAGAATACAGTCGAACCTCTACAGAACGAATTTTTCTATAGAGCGAGCTTTTTCCTGGAACCTTGAACATTTAACGATTTCCTTCGTAAAATAACCTATAATGTATTTTCTATAATGTATAATGTATTTTCTATATAACGAAGTTTTTCTTTTGTGATTCAATTTTTGTTATCCCTTTTTTATAAAGTATTTCTGAAAAAATTTCAAGTTATTCTCTCTTTAACACATTTTATGGTGGTCATAAATTTTGAACTGGTTTTATTAGATCCTAACTCGCAGAGAGCAATAGAGTTCTGGACATTTAAACCAAGAAGTGCAACCTTTAACCCCCATTGCCCAGTTTCCTAGAAACATCTTCGATATCCTCTTTCAACCTCAGTGGAGTTGTCCCGTGTCCCTGTGTTCTAATTATAAAATAATGTATATTTAATATAACTTATATGCTTTAAATTATAAAATGTCCTTAAAATTAATTAATTTTAGTGCAAAATTATTTTCTTAATATTGAAAGTACAGTGAATTCACATTCTTTTTTCTTGTTTTCCTTGCAGTTTTTCTTTCTTTCTTTCTTTTTTGATGTGGTTAAGGTACATGAAATTAACATATATTAATTTTAAAAAAAGATATGAATAATTACTTTTTTTTTAATCTGTAGTGTTTATGAATTTAAAATTTGTTTTATGTGGTTTATAAAGTATATTAAAAGATGAACCTCTATATAACGGATTTTTCATATAACGAACTTTTTTCCGGGATTTAGCGACTTCGTTATATAGGGGTCCGACTGTATATTGAAACTAATGCAAACGCGCTTTTTTTTATTCCAAACAAGTCATGACGAATGCAAAATTCTTTTTCCAAGTACATTTGTTAGTATACAAAGCGTTTCATGAAACTACCGTTTCGCTCTAACGCAATCGCAGTGGTAGTTTAACTGTTCAGTACTTTCGCTCGCGTGTCTCTTGGTTAATTGTCAGTCCAGTGACGCTATTATAGTCGGATTGTGTTCTTTTTACAAGCGTTAATGAGTGTTCAAAATGTTTAAGGCTGTCTTCGCAAAATACACAGGAATCTGTAATCTAAACACGAAACATATTTTCAAAAAAAAAAAAAAAAGTGACAATTTTTTTTTTTTTTAAAAAAAAAAAAAAAAAAAAATGCGTCAATTTTTTTTTGAAAAATTGCAACATTTTAATTTATGCATATCTTTATAATACAGCGTTTTTAAAATTTTAAAATATTCCACACATAAATAATTATTTTTGCCTTTTAACTCGTAAACGCATATCTCATACAAGAGAAGGGAAAATGCAAAACACGTTTTGTACGAGAAAAAAATGGG
>BMAV01001967.1:71771-143260 GCA_019973955.1 Trichonephila inaurata madagascariensis | reverse complement strand
TTATTCCGAAGACTTTGGAATGCAATAAAAGGACCATGATAGTTTTATCAAAGTATTTACTTTTTTTTTATTATTTTTTTTTTTTTTTTTCCCCCCCCCCCCCCTCCAATACATCACATACGCGTGCCTACGTGGAAAACGGTGGCATTGGAAAGCGAATCGCTTAACTTTTAATCGGCAGTAAAGGGAAAAAATATAAACCGGACAAATTATCAAGATAAGTGTTAATTCTTGTTTTTAATAACATATATGATAAGCCCATGGGTCACTGGTAATTAAATAACTTTTTCTTAAATTTAGATTGTTATATTAATTATAAAATACATTGTGTAGCACTGATACATTTATAAGTATAATATATCAGTGAATATGTGTATTTTATTTTTTATTATGTCAAAATGTATTTTGTTTGTCTACTTTCAGTAAATTTAAAAAAAATTTAAATAATCTTTTGTTTTTGACTTTTCAATATGCTCGCGCGCCCCTCGTAGAGTTGTCCCCCACCCCAAAGGGGGCCCGCCCCCCAGTTTGAGAAACGCTGATTTAAGGAGTTCTTAAACATATTCTAAACAATTTTTTTTTAATCTAAGTCATATCCTATGAATTCTTTCCAAAAGGTTTTGTATCTAATAAAACATTTCTTGAGTTGAATTGTTTCGCTCGCGCTTCTCGCCGAACGTATTCTAATAAACAGATTCCGTGTTAACTCTTCTGTTAAAGGACTGAAAGTTATCAAAAGCGTATCAACTGTCAACTTCTCAAGTATTGTTCCAATTTCAAAAGCCATTAACTGCCGCTGTGACTGCTCGACCGCTCACTGAGAATTTCTCTCGGCGCCTCGCTCCAAACCGATCGCTTGACCAACTTTTATAACAAGATCTCTGACCGAATACCCCTTCCGTCTGTGTTTGTGCAGCTGGTGATCTAGGCCCGGGGGCCTCTCATGTCCGTCCCTGGGATTAAAAGGGGGGATGGGGCACTGCGTGTTAGTCCACCTCTTTTGGCCCCGGGGGCTGTGTTTGCCCTGGTCTCCGATAGCTGTGTTCTCAGCACTCCATAGAACACGTTACCGGTAAAGGGTTACAGTTGGAGAACGTCTACAAGACTCTATTATTGTGTTTGTACTTGGAGGGAAGTTTACCGGGAAAGTTTCTCTGAAAAGGAGCCTCGAGTGCACCTGTAATTCGAGGATGGCTGTCCCATCGATAAAGGACAGTTCGGAGGAACTTGTTTCCAGATTAACCCTGTTTAAAAATCGACTTCTGGCTCCTCAGTAATATATCATCAGACTTAAATCAAGAGATGGAGAAGACATGTTAGAAGAATGGAGGGCTGTAAAATTAATCTACTACGGAGATGTTCTTCGAACTCAAACACGGTAGCTTATTCCTCGTTAAGGTATCCGACTACGTTCGGAACCATGATTTTTAAAAAGCGCATAAATGGATAATTTTCATGATATTTAGTATCACTTAGATGAGAATACACGTATAAAATTGTTTTAAGGACATTGTGACAAAAAAATTATTTAAATACAATATTTCGGCAAAAAATTAACTTAGAATAACCTTTTTTCAAAATGTTCTAATTTTGTCAAAAATGCTTCTACTATATTAATATTTTGCCTGTATACATAGGCTCAACTACGATTTTGAAAAATTCACATTATTTTCAGAGTTACAACCCATTGAAATAATAATCGGCGTTTTTTTCTTAAAATTTATTCCCTCTGTTGTCGTAAAACATGGATAAACCCACTTCTAAGTTGTATATTTCAAAAATTCTAGTTGAATCTCTGTACAGAGGTCTGAGTTATATACAGGCAAAATATTATAATAATTGCAGGAATTTTCACAAAAGGAGAATATTTTGAAAAGGGGTCATTCTATGTTCATTTTTGTCTCAAAATACTGTACTTAAATAATTTTCAATTGTAATACTATTCTTAAAACAATTTTATAAACATTTTCTAATCTAAGTGACGCTAAATATCCTAAATATTATCCATTTATACGCTTTTTCAAAGTCACGGTTCCGCACGTAGTCGGATACCTTAAAGCCTCAAATGTTAACTGTTGTAAAGTGGAATTTATTTACTCATAATTTAATGATATATTTTAAGTCTTTTGTGATATATTCAAAAAATTTCATCTAGTTGTAATTAAATTAAGCTTTTTTTTTTTTAAATTTTAAAGATCTTGTAAGGATCTCGCCTCCGCGCCTAAAGATGTGGAAGAAAGACTAGCCATATTCACATTCATTTAATTTATTTATGGCACAAGCCACAACATATATTCGATTAATCAAAACTAAGAGATGCACCCAATTAAGCAATATGAAGACAATTAACGAAGTCCGAGAGGTATGAGAAGACTTCAATTACTTGTAATATTTACTTCAAATCAATTACTCTGACATCCTAGCTATCTAATCTAGATTAAAACTAAAATGACAGATCGTCACCTTAATTATTACAGTTTTTTAATTGCTAAACATCTGCGTCACACTTTAAATTCAATTAATCACTGCTCCGCTAGCAGCCTACCCTATCTCTCTCTTTCTAACTTGAAAACCTATAATTTATATAGTAGTCTTAATTTGCATGTTCACGTTATCTTCAGAGAAAGCGTTCTAATAAAATAATTTTTAAGGATCAAAAATTCCCCAAGAGGATTGTTAGTGAGGAGATCGCGGATAGAGCCGTCACAATCTGTTTAATCTACTAAGGTGAAGGACAGGTAATTAGACTCAATTTTTAAAATTCTCTAGTCCTAGTAATATAACAAAATAACAGTTATTTGGAAATTTTTAATCGAATAAGATCTCTGGAAGGATATAGTACTGAAACAGACGCTGTATAAGATACTGACAAAATAGAAAATAGAAATGTACAAGATGATTATAAGTAAAGTTTTACTTTCAAAATGCTTAAAAATAAGCCAGTGGTCAGAATGGTTTTAAATTCGTAACTGAATATATCTGAAAAGGGGGGGGGGGGGGGGAAACAGTATGGCATAAGAAAAAGTTCAAAAGCGTATCAATATATAGTGCAGCATAGCGAGAGTGGATTCGAGTTGTATATTAAATCAACTTAACTGTTGAATGTTCCATGATTTTTAGATTTTCTAAAAATTTTTTTAAGTCATTCGACATTTGAGGCAGTGTTAGTGAAAAGTACATCCACAACACTAAGATCATACTCAATTAGATAGGAAGATTGGTTATTAATTGTTCTAAGGGGAAAAAACAGTATAAAAACAACAATGAACAGGTCAATGAATTTTTTTCTTAAGTCATGCCATTTTTCTTTTCTTTAAAGATTTTCAGTTCAAATTTGAAATCATTCTGAGCAGTGGTTCTTTTTTTTTACAGCATTTTGAAAGTGGGAGTTCAATTAAAGTCACCCTGCATATTTAATGACTTGTAATACATGATTAGATAAAATTGTATTTTGCTAATATAACTAAATTAATTATTTAATTTCGAATTAGATGCTAACAAAAATATTGAAAGAAAATGAAGGATTTTTAGTGTGTAATTTGATTGTATTTAGGGGACAACGAAATTTTTATTCTTGCTTTTTTAATCTAATAAAGCCTTATTCATGGGAATTGTAATTAGGTATATGCAAAACCTATCTCTTTGATATATGACTGAGTTCAGTTCCGATTAACAATCATAAGTGAAATGAATACTTTTCAACATTAATTTCTTTCAAAGGGAAAAAAATTCCTTCTGTATATATATATATATATATATATAATTATTCCATATAATGTTAGAAATACGTAATGTTTACTCTAATGTAGAAATTCTACTACCGAATGGTATAGTCATCATATTTTTTTTACTTTTTCAATTCTCCTACTATTAGCTCACAATCTCTATTTATTTATTTATCTTGGTGGAATTTTCAATCGTTAATAAAATATATGTTTTAAAGTGCTTATTTGAGCTGAAATTTTATATACAGGTTTATTTTGGATGAAAATACAATAATATAATAATAATTAATAAAAATTTATTGATTAACACTAATTATTTAAAGAATTACAAATACAACCTCTTTGGTATCATTTTTGACGACTTGTGTCAAAACTTGAAAAGGTTTTTTTTTCTCACGTGTTAAAGTATTCAGTTGAAATGAAATTTATATACACGATTGTTTTGGATGACAATGCGATACTTTAATGATAATTTTAAAAAAATTAATGACCACGTAATGTTGTTATTCTGTCCTATGTATATACATATTTATAATAATTGTAACTATTTAATAAAAAGTAGCTAAAATAAAATTTTTCTTTGTTGACCTAAGTAGGAATTGACTTAAATTTTTTTTTATATTACTTGTTTATTTATTTATTTATCTTTTGTGTGGTCATGATTTGAATAGGTCTAATTCTAGGAGGTGTGCTTTAGAAATGAACATCTAGATTTGAGATCTACTGTCAAAATAGCTGTTAACAATTCCGTCAAAACTTAAAAATTTCCATTATAATTTTGTTTATATCTTTTATAATTTTAGCATTGTTGACTGCAAATACATGAAAACCCTCTTTTAACTCACTACTTTTATGCAAGATATCTAGAGACATTTACTCTCCTTTTTTATTACTATTCACAGTTCTAAAATTTAATTTTTATTTTCTGATTAAAATTCACCCTTCTTCTGACCTTCCTAGCACTCCCTTCGTTATTTATTTAGATAAAAAAGGAATCATATAAATGTTTCAAACACATCATTCCAGTTTTAAAGATTTATGCAGTCACTAATTAGTTTCCATCAAGTTTTGAAAAAATATTAATTATAGGAAAATGGGTTGAAAATTAAATAGAAATGTACTGTGGAAGAAAACATATCATACAACTAAAAAAATACATAAGACATAGAATCTCCCCGAAATGGCAATGGGATTTATTGATTTCCCCATATTTAATAATCATTTCCCTCCATCAGAGCAGGGAGTGAGAAAAGGTGCGCGAGTATTCATTCCGATAAGCTAATTGGAATAGTTTTCTTGCCCCCCAACACCTATTACATTATCTGGCCGTGAATTTCCCATAAGGTTACGATCACGGCCCCCGACCTCCCTTAATGGCCCCGCCTGCCGAATACATCCCGATAGAAAAAGAAATTAATGAAGGTTTCCCAATCCTTTCGCGAACAATTATTTCGGATTCGCAAATGAGAAAGATATCTATTCTCCTCCGGTCCTTATCTCCGGGGGTCAGGGAGGTTGGTCATGGAGATGACCAGAGGTCATTACGATAGTTACGCCTCATTGGCGGAGAGCACCGGCCACGTGACCCGCATGCATGTGTCCGCTTTCCCATGGTCTTGGGGCGGCGATGGGAAAAAATGCCGGGGCTGATGCCTCGGATCAAAAGATCTTCTTTCAAGGTTCAATTCCAAGGTCAAAACGAGCACGAAGGTATATGCTCCGAAGATGATTCTCCAAACTATATTAATATAATAAAACAAAAGGAAGAAAAGATTTCTCTTTAAAAACATTATACTTTTCCACCACCCCTTTTGTGATATTTTAAACTTTTTTTTTAAATACAAAGCTGTTTGTCATTCCTGTAGAGCAGTGGTTCTTAACCTGTAGTCCGTGGACCCCTAGGAGTCACCAGAACCCTCTTCTAGGGATCCGCGAAGGTCTCTCACATAATGTTAAGATTTCTCTCTTTTATAGAATCTGAAAACCTCATGGAAAAGTTGAAAGATGTGCCATTCTAAACTAGATCACTAATTAATGCATTTAAGTGCATTACTTGCTGATTTAAAATTAATATTTTGTGATATTTTTTTTATATATAGAATTAGGTACTTAATATTTTCTTAAAGGAAATTATGTATAAGTAGCAAAGGCAGTAGGAATATTCAGGAATCTTTAAAACACGAATCATGTAGGGGGGCAGGGAAGGATGTTCAAAACCTTGGGGTTCTGTGATGTCACACCAATACATAAAGGGGATCCATGGTGATCAAGAGCTTAAGAACCGCTGCTCTACAGGGGAAAAAAATATTCCTTCACTTACTAAAAATATTTATTGATAAGCGTTAATTTTATAAATTTACCATTTATCGTGCGTGTTATCTTGACAACTTTTCTAGAGGAAATTTTGAAAGGAGAAAAATTTAGAAATTTAAGAAATTTTAAAAATTTTAATACATTTAGCCGCGAGAAGCCAAAATAAAAATTAATTTTATGATTTTTAATTAAACTATTTAAAAATAATCCCTATAGATCCGCAACTATCTTCCTAGAACCATTTACAGCCTTCTTCCTGGCAATGCCGTAACTTAATAAACCAAGTAGTTTTCAAATATAGGTTACTAGTCATGAAGAAGTTTCCAGTGACAACATATTTCTTTGTTGTAAAGTTACACAAGAGCCAGAGTGTGAAGTTTCTTACCAAGTTGTTTTTCAATCTCTTTTGTTCCTTGTAGATCCGTGAGTGAATTATTAGTGACTCTATAAAGTCAAATCTTATCTTGGGCTTAATTCGAAATATCGTCAAAACTACTGCCATTGGGGAAAAGTAAGGATACTGTTTAGTAATTAAAATTGGGTCGTTAAGTCCTAAAAAGGCATGTAGGGAAAGTTTTTAGTGGGCAATGCCACCTCAGATGTCAATTGTAAGTCATCCCCCAATAAACTGAAATTATTCTTCGATACTTTGATATTAAAACAGCAGTTTTATGATTGGTCCATAGCTTGACTTACTTTAAGAACCAATAAAAATCCGAATACAAATTAAAACTTAAATAAAACACAAAACTAAACTTCCTTCGAACGATTGGGGTTGTTGGTTGGTGGTCGACCCCCTCATTCTGGCTGAGCCTTCGATTCTTGAGGCGGAGGAAAAAGAAGGGGGCCGAATGTCCGGCCGAGATGCCCGGTCAGGTGATGGAGTGTGGTCCCAGCGTGGCCGTGTCAGGGCCTGGCCGTTATTGATAATTGTAATTAAAGGACTTCGGGTCATTAGCCGGACCCGCCTGCCCCACACGCAATCATCATTTGTTACTGGGGAACGGCCCTTCTTATGGTGTACCCTTTTCTTTGCCAATGGAAAATCTATACCTTGATGGATGGAGCGACGCACTTCCCTGATTCCGATCGCAGATATAACAAGCAGGATGAAGAAACGTGTTTGCTTAATGGCACGCCGGAAGATGAATCGAGCACTTCCTTCTTCTTGGCCATACCTCTCTTGTTTATCTGCACCCAGACATTTTCAAAAACTTCTCTCTTTCTCTCTCTCTCTCTCTTAGAAGAGTTTTTGATCTTAATACATCACGAACAAAACATTCTTAACAAGAGATTGGAATCTGTCGCGCCTTTATATTCACGTTGAAATGAATCTCGGGGATTAACCTAGTAAAAAATGAGCTATTTTTAATTAATTGAGTTTGATTAATTGTTGCAACAATTAATTAAGGGGATCCAACACATTGTTTTTTTTGAAAAATTACTGATTTTCACTTTTTTATACTTTTTAAAAGTTCAAATATTTCTGTTTGAAATGATATATGATATGAGGAGATACGATAATTAGAAGTATGTTTATTTATTTTTAAAATGAAGCTACTCTTTTATGCGCATCAAATGAGTTCTGATAGGAGCACCTGTGTTTCTCCTTGCATAAATTCCTGATGAGCGCGAATCCATATGATGTTCAAGTGGAAAAATTAGAGTGTATTGGGTTTTTATATCCAAAAGCTTACGGCAGTGTTTCGCCAACGGGGGGGCGCCCCCCCCCCCCAGGGAGCGTGATAACCCTACTAGGGGGGCACGAGCCTATTGAAAAGTCGGAAATAAAAGTTTATTTAAAATAATTATTAACTTACTGAAAGTAAACAAACAAATACATTCTGATATAATAAAAAATAAAATACTCATATTTACACTATAATACACTTATAAATGTATCAGTACTGTACTATAATTAATTGAATGGTACTAAGTTAAAGACAAGTTTAATAATTACCAGTGACTCTATAGATTTGTCATGTATAAAATTAAATGCCAATATTAATACTTATCTTGATAACTTATACGGTTTATAATTAATCCCTTAAAAAACGATTAAAAATTACGCAATTTGTTCCCCAATGCCACCATTTAGCACGTAGGTAAGCTTATGTGGTGTATTGAGGGTGGGTGGTGGTAGAAAAGGAATAAATAAGTATATCCCCAGAAATAAGTAAATCCTTCGCAAACACTGCCAAGGCCATTTTATTGCTTTCCAAAGCCTTCGGAATAATTTTATGGATAGCAGTTCACAGAAAAGATAGTATTTCGGACGTACATATACGTCTGGGGCAATTAATTCACTGGCTGAGTGAGCCGTTTATATACGCCGCGGGGACTTAAGGGGTTAAAGTCCTATTGTAAGTTTAACGTCAAAGTATCATATTATTGAATTTAATACATCGTTATTGTATGAAGGGGGGCGCGAGGCAAATTATGATTGAATATTGGGTCGCAAACATGGAAAGTTTGAGAAGCGCTGGTTTACGGTGTTAATAACACCATATGTGGTCAGTGATTACAAGATCAACATTTGCGGAATAAAAAACTCTAAATTTAGGCATAAATATAGCTATTACATATTTCAGTGTGAGGGATTCTGATATTGAACCAAGTTATAACTGTATGTCATGCTTCAAAAAGTTAGGTGCTCGTAGGATTCGTGTAGCCTAACGAAAGCATCTTGAGAGCCCCCCCCCCAAAAAAAAAAGGCAAAATTGTTTTAAAAAATAAGAAAAAAATTAGATGAGTCTTCTGTAGGCACAGAGGTTTAAAAAAATGCTTCATATGCTTCTGGAAAGTATTAAAAAAAAGGCTCAACAAATTACGAATTTTTACTTTAAAGCCTGTTTTCTCAAAATGTAATTTTTTTTCACTTTATGTACCTTTTTCTCATTATATAATCTTCAAATTTTCAGTGAGCATACTTTTAACATGTTTACTCATTTTAATGGGTCTAAGGGATATCTGGTAAACTTTTTTAGATAAGGCTTTTTTAAACTAAATTTTAGGGGAAAATTTGAACATTTTTAAAAAAATTCAAAGTTTTAACAAAAAGTCAAAACCAATCATTAAAGTTTTGTTCATAGTACACATAACTTTCTGTAAAAATTTTATTCAGGAGAAGTAAGTAGTTTCTGAGAAAAAGATACATAAACTTATGCAATTTAACACGGGCTCCTATGGACGTTCCAGACCCCCTTAAACGTTTTTCTATTAATTACTTACATTATTATTATTATACGAAATGATTAGTATGGGATTTAATTTGTGAGAATCGAATCATGTAAAACACAATGTGGTACTTCATAAGTAAAATTTTAAATAAAAAAAATGCATCATTATAGAACTTAGATTTGACAGAATAAGTAATAGATTCTTCCCTTTCCTAATCAATTATTTCAAGTTTCATTTTGAACAAATACGGGGGGGAATTTTTAATAAATAAAACAAAAAAAGTTATTTGTTAAATTTAATAAAAAAAATTTAAAGACTAAATTTGACCCGATAAGTTTGTTTTTTTAATATTTTTCAGTTTCTTTTAAAATTAGGGCCCACTTTAACTTATATGGGAAAACTCGTCCCCAATTTTTATTTCTTTTGAATTTTAAAAAACAGCTTTTAAAATCTTAAAAGAAAATTTTTTAATTTTTGCATTGAAAAATTTGAAAATGGGGATTATCCGGTTGCCCTTTTACGACTGTTCAAGTTTGAGTTTGTCGTTAAAATTTTAGTGTTGAAAAACCAAAAAAGCTCATTTATTAATATAAGGTTAAAATATTAAAGATTTTTATTATAAAAATTTTAAAGAGTTTTTTAGTTCTTTTTAAATTTTACCTTTCACCACTTTTTAGTTTTTGGGAAAAAATTTTATTAAAAAATTAAAATTTTAAATAATCAAAATATATTACTTATTCAGAACTTACTATAAATTTCTTTTTATAATCAAATACTTCAATATTCCCCAATAAAAGGGGGAAAATTTTTATTGCATAAAAATTTTTTCCCAAATTAATTACCGTATTTACTTGAATCTGCGCCTTTTTAAAGCCCCTTTAAAATTCGCAAAAGATTTGTGGAAAATGAAAACAGTGTAAAATGGTTTATCGATATCCAAATTTTGAAATTAAAAAAAACTTTAAAAAAACTAATAAGAAGTGAATAATTAGTTATTTTACCAACATTATAAAATTTTAAATACATACATGAACCTGCAATTGCTCTAATTGCTCCTACCAATTTTTTTTTGTTCGATTCTAAGCCGCACCTCATTTTTAGTAGCTTTAACATTGGAAAAAAAGTGCGGCTTAGATTTAACTTTCTACGATATTTTGTAGTAAAAACACTACTGGATTTAAAATACTGGAAGATCATTGATTACTCAGGGTCATGACTTCATGTCGGTGTTCGTTTTAGCCATGAATTCGACCGATTCCCAAAAACCGCGGGGGTCCCTATGAGTTTTTATCTATGAACATTTCCCCCAAAAATTTCTTAAAAAATTTTTATTTTGTAATAAAAATTTAGTTAATTAAATTACGGATTTATGTATTTATAAAACCATATTGGCAAATTACATAAAAAAAGCGCATGGTTGCCAATTCAGCACTACGACACTGTGAAATGGGGTTTTGCAACTTGGCGGTTATCTTAATTTTCATTGTTTATAATACGTAAATACCGAAATTACAAAATAATTATTTTAAAAAGGGGGAAAATATCTCAAATAATATAAAAAAAACCATCACTTTCCGGTTATATATAAAATATGTAACTTAAAGAGGTTTATGAAAAATGATTGACCAACAATGATCTGATTGGAAAGTTAGTTTTCAATCACTCGTAAAAAGTTGGATTGGATTATTTTTTTAAAAAAATCACCATTTCTCATCCCCATTTATTTCATATGTTCTTAACAATTTTGAGAATTCTCCTCAAAACATCTTATCAAAACATGGAATCTTTTTATGAAGCCAAAAAAGTAAATTTATATCAATAGAAATTGACAAAATAATGATATCAAGTGTCTAGAATAAAGTTACAGTAAATATTCTATGTAAGCAACACTGCTAACATTGCAGTGGCTCAAAAATAATTCGATAAAAACGCAAAAATATATTTAAGAACTTATTCGCAAATATTTTACATTGGTTCTCGAATGCGTCCGTTTTTCTCGAGAACTCCCATTATAAAAAATAAAAAAAAAAATAAAAGAAAAGTATTCAAAGTTTTTCACAGCCACTATCATTCATTGCAGCAGTTAGTAACATTGAACCGAAATTATTTTTCAAAACACCGACAAAATACTTTAGGGTTAATACAGTTCAAGGGCCCCGGGGCCAAAAAAATTAAAAAAAACCTTTTGTAAAAAAAAAGGGGGAAATTTTTAAAAATTTTTCAATAAAAAGTTTAAAATTCGCAAAAAATTTTTTTTTTTTGAAAAAATTTAAAAAAAAATTTTTTAAAAAAAATTTCATTTTCGAAAAAGGGTTGGTGCCCCCCAATTTTGCCCAAGAAAATATTTTGAATTTTAAGCCCCCGGGGGGGATAAAAAAACCCCCCCAATTTTTTAATTGATAAAATTCCCCCCCAAAAGGATTAAAACCCTCTTTACCTTTTTCTAAACTGGGGCCAACCGGGGAAACCCTTTAATAAAATTTTTTCCCCTCGCCTTTGCCATATCACAGGGTAAAAAAAAAGTTTTTTGTGAAAGTCTTTTATTTATAAATAAATTAAAAGTTATGTTTGAAAAAAAAAAAAAATTGAAAAACCGTTAATTTTAACCAGCAATTAATTAATTTCAATCACTAATTACGGAGAAAAATTCTTAATTAAGAAAGAGTGTAAACTCTAAAAATAGTGATATTTATAATCATGTTTGGTGTATCCATCTATAAAAAATAAGTCGACACCCTGAAACCTTTTTCATCCGACCCTTTGAAAATCGATGCTTTACAACTTGTATCGTGCATGTTCTTTGAAAGGGAAAAAAAAAACTTAATTATTGATTTCCGGTTTCTAACATTGAAAAAAAAAATTTTTTAAGGAAAGGGGTAATTTAATAAAAAAAGAAAATTTTTCTTTTGTTTTCCCAAATTTTACTCCTCAACATTGCTCAATGGCAGACTTGATTGATTCATTGTTTAGTAAGTAATATTAAAAGCAACACTGGAGCTATGAAGGATGGTGTCACAGGGAACATGTACCAGTCGCTCTACACCACGTGTCTGAAAGGTAACCAAGATTCGAATCCGCAACTCGGGTAGCATCACTATTTATCACTATCTATCATCACTACTGACTATGGATTTTAGGCTGTTATTAACGGTTAAATAAAAAATAGTGTGACCGATTTCTCAGAGCATCATAATTTTTTTTTTCCAATTATGATATTTGCATGAAATTTTCTACCTGATTTCCTTTGACATAGTACACTTCGTGTAAACGTTTTCAACAAGCCAAAAGCGCCTTTTGATCATTTTGAGGCATTTTTTTAAAATTCCTCTTTGATTGCTTTTTGAAGCGCTTGGAGAGTTCTTACTTTACGTCTGTTTAATTGTTTTTTAAGTATCCCCATAAAAAAATAATCACAATGAACAAAATTAGGAGATGGTGGTAGCCATTTCTTAGAAGGCAGAAATTTATTTTTTAATCTTTCAGCCATTTTATCGTTGATTTTGCAGTATGACTTGGTGCAGAATCTTGTTGTAAAACAAAGTTTACTTGTAGGTAAAGACTTTTACTTTTTTTGATCAAGTGTTTCAAAACTTAATTCTTAGTATTGAGCATCAATTTTAGCCTTTGGTTCTACAAAAAATGGTTTTGTTAAGCCTTGAGAAGATATTCCCATTCATACCATAACACCTGATGGCAAAGTTGCATTTTTCAAAACAGTTGCGTCTTTGAGACGTTTTTTACGTTAAATATATTGTATATTCGTTTTGCCAGTTCTAAATGACAGATTAAACAGTGCTTCATCCGAAGTTATCCATGCTTTGTAGCTACCTTTGCGGAACATTAAATACAGAGACCAAAAACGTTTTCTTCGTTTTTCCACGGTCTCAACAGTCATTTGAAGACAGACTGGTTTATTCACATTTTTATAGCCAATTTTCTTTATCTGACGACAAATTGTCGATTGCTATACCTATAGTTTCTTTGTTGAAGTTCTTTGAGGCAAAGGATTTTCTACAACAATAAGTCCTTTCAGCTTCTTTTTCTTTTACTTAAGGAATTCCTTTTGTCCACATTTTTTCCTGGAGCTTTTGATTGCCAGCCAAATTTTATTTCTTTTCGAAGTTTAGATAGTAATCCATTTGCAAAATGTCTTTACTGATTTTTAAATGCTTTATTTGTAACAGAATTAGAAAACATCCTTCTAAAGCTCTAAAATTTCGTTTCGGGTTTGAGGATTTAATTTCGAGCCATAATTTATTCCAACTAATAAAAATAGTTAGATTGGTAATTTAAATGTTTTATTTTTAAATGATAACTGGAAGCAAAGCGATAAAAATTTACCATTAATAGTTATATGCTTTTAAAATTGGTCACACTAATTTTGAATCAACTGGTATTATGGAGTTGGCATCTATTCCTGTTTAGGAAAATATTTCAATCTCTTCCCCTGATTGTATCCAGAACTCTGTTAGGTGTTAAATTAAAAAGTACAATTAGCTCCACCTTCTTGTACATTTCAATAAGCACCTTCAAAAAAGGAATGTGAACTTGTTGAAGACTTAAACTTAAAAGAAAATATAGAGTAAAATCATTAGTACAAAAAGGTGAACAAATCCACTCCTAACCAGAAAACATCACACTCGCACGCGCGCGCACACACACACTCACACACACAAATATACATATATATATATATATATATATATATATGATAATACATCTTTTCCTTTTTTTACTTTTTCAAACTTTTTTAAAATAATTTTTTTCTTATTCAAAATTTTTTAAGAAAATCCTTTCACATTCACACCAAACGCGTTTAAACAGAACATTTAAAAAAAGTGCTTATCCCATATGTATTTTACAATATAACTGTGCTAAAATTAAATATTTTCCACATAACGTTTTATTGTAGTGGTGAAATACGAAAAAATTTTAAAATATTTTAACTTGTTTTATATGTTCATTTGTTTTTCTTGCTGTACAAACTAATATAAAATTGCTTATGATTATAATAAGATGTTTTTCAAAATATTGAAACTACAAAATAAAGGGCTATTTAACAATGACTCAGTGTTAAGGAAACTTCAAGCCAATTACCATTTACTAAATAACACATATGAAAATGTTAATATATTATGTAAAATTCTAATATTTATTTAAATATGTGTGCTTATATTGGAAGGCAAGTTTTTGTAATGGCTTGATTTTTTATTGTGCAAATGTATAGGTGTATATTGTTTAGTTTACAAAATTAAACTTTAAAAATATTCTAATTTTGATAAAAAAATAATATTCTTGATTAAACAATATAATTGACATCTAACTTAAATCGATAATTGCTAAAATTTATAGAGATTCTTCAATTTTAAAAAAATTATTGCTTATAAGTTATTCTTTAAGTTAGATTTCTTATTTTTGCTGTTTTTAAACTTTTTATTCAATTCCATGTTAAAAAAAAATTTTTTTTTTCATCTTACAAAATTAAAGAGGTCTTGTCTTATTTTTAAATAAACTTTCGAAGCTCTATACTCATCTACATCCTTAAATAGGAAATATTTAAAACTAAAATCTGAAATTCACATTTAGAAATTATAAGTGTCATTAGCATAGCTTGTTGAAGTCTTTTCATAGATGATTCAAGTATTCTTTCTGCATAACTAACAGGAAAACTTTCATTTATATTTAAAACAAAAGCAGGAAAAAACAACCTAATGAATGCAAAATCAAAACTTTATCTATTTTTTCTGAAGAACAATAGCAGAATATACTATTAGATCCCGAAGAATATTTAGCAGGAATCAATGGAAAACATCTGCAGGCGATATATTATCGAAGTAAAACTTATTTTTTCCCCGTTTCTGAAAGACTCCTTGAATCATAAAGGATATGTTGAAAATATCTGTCTGCACGAAATTATACTTTCAAGAAGAGGATATCAGAAAACCATTACGATAAATGAAACACAATGAAACAGGTGAAAAATTTGAACAGATGTCATTTTTCCTATCTTTATGTAGCTCGCTCAATTATTCATCTCCCTATTCATTTCTCAAAAGCCCACTATTATGTGGCATAAAATATTGAATGAGAATGAATTCAATTACATTACATATCAGTTCCGCGTATTGAATGGGAAGGATTCCCCTAATTGAGCTCCCTATTATATTTGAGAGGGAAGATTTTTGAAAGCGAATTCGAAAGAAAAGGACCGCAATTGAATAAAGATCCGTGGTGAGAATTACCTTGTTTGTCGGTTTCATTTATTCTTTGATCAGGGAAAAATAGAAACTGCTACAATGGATATCTTAAAATGAATCTTATTTGTTTCAATTGGAGAGAACCCCTGCTAAGAGTTTAATGCTATTGTAACCCAATAATTCCCTTTTTTTTCCCCTTCACCCGATCATTTTATCCGATAATTAATGTTTCTAAATGTAATTAGAACATCTGCATCTCCGTGTAATTAATGTTTCTATATGTAATTACCACATACATATCTTTCAATTAGAAATGTCCCGGAAATATTACAATGCAGATTTGCTTGGCTTAGTTTTCGATTTTAGCATAAAAATCTGGTATAATGGTTTTGACATTTCATTAGATTTAATCGTAATTTTAGAATTAAGCATAAAAATCGCCATTAATGGTTTAGACTTTTTATATATAAGGATAAAATAAGCGAAACAAGGCTTATAAAGTAAATATATATTGAAGGGATAAACTTTGTAAAACCTTTTAAATTAAAAGATTAATTGAATAATGAAACTTTCGTTGACTCTATTAAAATTAAATGGTATATATCCCAAATGAAATGAATTTTAAAATTCGATAGAATGAGATAAAATCACAAATTAATTAACAATTAAACTCTAATAAAAGATTAAAAAAAATTTAATATTAATACAATTTAATCCGTTTAATTATTTAAGCTTTCAACTATTTATTTATAATTTTTAACTTTAAATTTATTTCATACAATACGTTTACGCCATTCTTAAATTTTTAATTGTATGTTCAAAGTTTTAAAGCCGTATTTAAATTTTCTAACTGTTAAAAAAGGCATAAGTTTAAAGCCTGTGAATTAAATTCTCTTTTTTAAAAAATAATAATTAAGTTTGAATTAATCATAAAATATTATCAGTAATATAATTAATTACAAACTTGTATTATAAGTTAAGCTAAGTTAGTTTAGAAGGTTAAACAATTTATTTACTTGGAAGTTTAAAGTTTATTAAAATCTTGGTTTAAAGAAACGTATCAATCGAAGATTGAGTGTCGGAAGAATATCTTTCTCTGTATAAATTCGTAATCATTCTTATTTGCATGAGGAAAAATTATGGAAAATAAGTTTAAAAAAAGTAAGAACAAAAATATGAGCTTCGATTTTTATTTTTATACTTTAATTAAAAGAAAATATCTATGATTAATTATTATTTACATGATACGAAGTAATCATATGAACTTATTACGGAGGCGATTCTAAGCATAAATACTCTAATAAAATAAGAAACGTATGTTCTGGAATAAAAAATAATGATGAAATGAAATCATGAAAGGAATTAGAGCAGCTAAATTAATTTCCTTTTTAAATTTCCAACTTTTGCTCCTACACATAAGCACTTTAAAGTTCAGTATTCAAAATAATATTTATAATAGACATAAAATTTTTAGTTTTATTCAAAAAATATCTTTGACTAATTATTTAAAAAAAAGGCTCAAAACTGCTAAAATAAAAATTACCTTGGGACAAACATCAAGACAAACTCAAATTTTTCAAAGACCCGTTATTTAAAAAACACATACAAAATCACTAAAATAAAATTTCCCTTTGACATAATACCAAAAATAAAAACTTAGCCTCTCAAAATTAATTATTTAACAGAATTTTAATTAGAATACAAATAAAAGAAGTTTTTTGTTTGTTTTTGTTCGAAACACTTTAAAATATTACATTTCTAATCAATACAAATTTTCCGTCCATCCTATCGAATGGATAGAAGTGCTATAGCAAAGTTTTATTCAACTCTTCTAGACCAACTTGAAGTTATTTCTTATTCCCAGATAATTCTCCTTGGCTGGAGCCAATATGGCATCATTTTAGAAAGGTGGAAAGTGCGAATCCTCCTCCATATCAATGAAGAAAGCCCTGTGCTCATCGAGATTTTCTACTCCAAGCACATCTCGTGTCTAATTCTAAGCTAAAATAAATCCCATCGTCTTAATGGAAGTCCAGAAATAAATAAGTGGCCGCTCAATCGATCAGTTGGCGCCCTCCCCCCTCCTGCCAAAGGAATCCATCAGAACTCGTTATCGTGGGGCCTTTTCGGCACCTCCAGGCTCCCGATAACTCCGGGCATAATAAAGATCTCCGTTTGTTAATCAGCCCGCTCTTTATGTTGTGTGTACCAGGGCCCTTTTTCCCTTTTCTCTAAGTTGCTTAATTCCCATTCGGATCGTGGGCCCTGACGCCCTATCTTGCATTTTCCTTCGCCCACCCCTTCCCCGCCTCGCAACTCGGGGGACGGTGCTGGCGTTGACAGAGGTCTTTTCGAAGATCTGCCACTTCTGGATTCAATACAGATAAATGATAGGTCCCCATAGGATGTAATTTAAGGTGTTTATAATAGAATAATAATAGGTTCCCATAGGTTATAATTTGTTTTCAATTATAACCAATGGTGAAAAAAAAGATAAAATGATTAAAACGTTTCGTACTTATTTATTAGGTATTTTTTTCCTTTGCTTAATGCGAGGGTACTGTGTTTTCTCCAACACGATATAAATCTATGGGCAAATTCACACAAAATCTAGTAATATGTTTTTCATTGTGAAAGTTAAGAGATGAAAAAACTTGAGTATTAATTCAAATGCTAATTAACAGATTGAAATATATTGAATGGAAAAGTACCTGATATTATATTCATATTTTATGTTTTATTGTTTCTATTTTCATTTTATATTACTGAGGCAATCATTTGTATAGGAAACTTTAAATAAAAATTATATCTTAGAAAAATTTAGTTTCGATCACTATAACTCTTTCTATTAATTTTTTTTATTTCTTTTAATTTATAAGTGAATTATGTATTTTCTTCATTCACAAAGTGTAATTAAATAATGTTCGGATATCTTATGTAAAAACACAGTTTAAATATTAATAATTTATGGTATAATAGTGTATTTTTAATTTCAAGATGTTAAACATTTAAGCAATTCGTCGAATTTATCATTCTGAATTTCATTACTATATTTTGTTGAATATTTATGGCATATGGAATCTTTGAATTATCAATTATTTGAAAACTCTTTGCTAACAATGAAAATTAATATTACTTGATATTTCTCTCGACTTTTTGGACAGATTTTATTCATTTAATCCTCCCCTCTCCCGCATTTCCAAACACTATAAAAGTTTTGTACCAAGTTCTACTGAGCATTAACTCTATTAAAACTTTGTTAGAGGAAGCCTGTGGTGCAATAAAATCCTAACAATTATATTTCTCCAATTCTTTGCTTATTTTTGTTTTTTACATTCCTTGAATGCGAGTTAAAAGTCTGAGAAAACTGATATTTTTCGAAATACATCTTTCGAAGCAACAACTATGAATTTCCTTCAAAACTTCCTTTCCACTTTTTTACATATTTTCTATTTTTATTTAAATATGTAGGAGATGTATTTTGATTCTTATATTATCAATGTTTCCATGTATAGTGCTACATTATTTAAAAAGATGAACTTTTTAAGACATTTTATTGCAGCTATGTTTTTTTGGTAGGGGAAAGATTTGGTGATTCCAAAAATTATCTGACAAATTCAACGATATACCAAATTACATATATATATATATATATATATATATATATACAGTAGCGCACACAGGAATTTTTCAAGGGGTTGAAAGTTCACCATTCTTGTATCAGGCTACTTTTGATTTTGTCTATTTTCAGGAACAAAACACAGTAAAAAATTAATTATTGAATAAATAATTAGCATTAATTAATAAAATTAATCATTAATAACAAATACTTAATTAAATTTTACGTATTATATACTTAAAATTATAACCAATCGGAAAAAATCAAGGGCTTTGGGAGGGTCCGGACCGCTAGGACCCCCCTTGTGTGCGCCACTGTATATATATGTGTGTGTGTGTGTGTGTGTACTCTTATGTCCTTCATTGTGTGATTTTTCTACTGTCTAAATGTTTTTCGAATGTGATTGTTTGGATGTTATCTCTTGTTTGTAGAGAATTAGCCTATATATATATATATATATATATATATATATATATATATATATATATATATATATATATATTATGTAAAAATTGATTTGCAGCTCAAAAAAGATTTTTAAACGAAATTTTATTACAATCAAATTACATTGTGTTAGATCATATGTAACATTTTATTTAAAAAAAAGGAATAAGTATTTGGTACTTACGTATTACCGCAACCTATTGGAGACATTATATGAAGCAAAGAGCACCTGGTTGCCAATTCAGTGCGTACGACACATAGGAAATCGGGGTTGCTAACTAGGGGAGTTATTAATAGAGTTGACGATTGTTGCGATAATGTACCAAATATTTTTGTATAAATTATATGTAAAAACTAAATGATAGAGATCTAAATAAATAAAATTTATATAAAATCCAAATAATATCGCATTTTGCTATTAAAGTTATCTATTTACTCTCAAATAGTTAAGTGTCATTGGTACTGCAATAGAGACAACAAGCGAGCATTTGGCAATGCGTGTGATTATTTTGAACCCCTTTCAAGTGATGGAACGTCTCTCATCTAAGCCGATTACTCTCACTTGTAACTTCTCCCACTAAATGAAACTCAGTTTTCCCTAATGAACACAGATCTCAATATTCTCCTCGATAGACCTCTGGTTGAACTAGGACTCAAATTCCCAACTCGGCTTGGACATCGTCTATCATGAAGCTCGCGAACCATTATCCCTGTTTGTAGCCCTTTTTGCATTTAAAAAAGGGGGTTGATAAGCTCTGTTGTTGGCATTCCAGAAAAAATATTGTTTCGGTATTTAGTATGTTCACTTTGTCATATAACTTTTTTTTGCAAGCTTATATCGAATATTGAAGAATACTTTTTATTTCTTGGCAATTTATTAAAAAACCTCTGTTAAACTTTTAGCTTTGGATAGTTTATTAATTGATATGATTATTATATATACTACACTGCTCAAAAAAATTAGGGGGACACATAGATTTAACGCAATTGAGCAAATATTTCTTCTGATAGCTACCGTAAAACAAAACATCCATAGTTAAAAGTGTAGCAGAAAACAGAAGAAAGAAAACTCATATGCAAACCAACGTTTATTACGTCAAAAAATAGAAAAGGAATATAAGGGCAGAAATCGTGATTTCTTAGAAGCTGTTGTTTTTCGTTGTCTCTGTGGTGAAATTCATCCTTTCGGCTGTTGTTTCCAGAAAGGGTAACTAGAAACTGTCACGACAACTAGATCTACCGGAATCTTTGGCGTATTATCGGGAGTCTGGAATCTGGGCAAACACAATGAACTGTAGCGAGCTCTACAGAAAAAGTTTCATTGCAAGACTATGTGTGTGGAATTGATTCTAAGCAACGGAGCATGCTCAACGTTGACAGGGAGAAGGTCATCCTCGAGCTACCATAGAAAATAACAACCGATATACCTGTGAAAAGCTCGTCGAGACAGAATAGCCTGTGTTACGCAGATTCGAAGACAGTTTCTTTTGATAACAGGATGAAAGGTTTCGAGCCAAACAATCTGAAATAGGCTTCATGTGTGTGGTGTCTGTATAAACATAGGCCAATGGTGCGTATTCCGTTCACAACAATACATTTGGTGTGGTAGTTAGGAGAGGGGGGTGCCAGCTCAGGTGTCGTCTACGTTACTAGACCATGGTTCAAAATAACGTGGTCCGTCACCAAAAGCCCTGGTGTAGCTGAACAGTGCGATGTTAATATTCACTTACTCACTCACTCACAACAATACACAGTGCGGCTCGAAGAAAGAGGACTGCTGAACATTGAGATTGGATGCAAAGTGATTGGAGTCAACTGAAGTTTATGGATGAGTCCTAATTCAGTTAAAATATTCCAGACATGATTTGGTATGGCGAGAAAAGGGCACTCGAAATAACCTATATTCGTTCAGGAAAGATCACATTACAAACAAGGTGGTTTGATGGTATGGGCTGTGTGGTATCAGCGTAGGTGGACGTACTGACCTGCATGTCATACGGAGTGGCAATTAGACGGTTCAGAAGTATGCGAACGAGATCCTGAGACCCTACGTCTTACCTTACACTACACCCATTGGGGATTCCTTTCTTATAATGCAAAAGAATGCCATGCCTTATGCTGTTCATTTTGTGGAGGATTTTCTTGAAGCTGAAGCAGTACAATGTATAGAGTGGCCAGAATCCTCTCCTGATCTTAATTCAATCGAGCATGTTTGGGATACACTCGGAAGATGCGTTGCTGCAAGATCAAGACTTCCCTTTATTGTCCAAGACTCGACGATCGCACTTCGTCAAGTGAAGTACAGTATTTACCAAGTTTCTCGTCAATAACCTTATAGTGGATGGGTGGTCCCATCCATTAATGTACGAGGGTCAGAAGAAAGATTAGCCATAATCAAAATAAACTCAGTTTATTAAGAATTCTCAACAACGTAACAAATTTCCACAACCGAAGTTAGAAATGTTTCAATTGATAAATATGGGAGCAAAACAGCGAGGTAGACGAGATACTAGAAGATCACTTACTCTTCGCATGTCCTGGCAATACACCTTCTAATATTTGAAGATAATTTCGAAGTTAATCTAATTCAAACCGACACGAATCGAATTTTACAATTAGTCGACCAAATCGTAAATCTTAATATTAATCAAATAATCCACGAAGGCGCACTCGCCTAGCTTTACGTTAATTACTACTTTCTATCCTGTCAGTTTCTACCCTCTCTCTCCGTTCTAACTTGAGAGTTAATCTTTAAATACAAAGCTTGATTTGAATAAATCGCGTCTTCTTCTTCGGAGGAAAGTTTTCAATAGAATAATATTTAAAGAACCAATATTCCTCAGTACGAAGTACTCGAATAGAACCGTTACAACCTTATCGTATCAGTGCTAAATAGGTCACGACAGTCTTATCAGTTCTGGGAGACCACACACCACGTTAAATATCCTATATCATTTCCGAACAATTCATTTTTTGTCATTTACATGTAACCAAATTGTTGCCCTGAAGCATCAATTCATGTTTTTTATACTATTCGAAAGAATTAAAGTTCCCGTACTATTGTTTTTTTCTGTATTGCGTTTTGTTACACCTGTATTCTCCATTTTATGCCCATGTGAAATGGTGTGTTCACTTTTTTTCTTGATCCTCTTACTCCCAGTGTTATTTATTGCAATACGTGAAGAATTAAATGAATTAAATTATGCATAATGAACTATTTCATATATCATACCTTTTATTCCCTGTTCACATACAAACAAATTTCTCTTCAATTTTCCTCATTTATCTATTCATTTATTTTTATAAAAGACATTTTACAGAATGTATGTGCATGCTATTGTAATTTCTAGCATTGTATACTTTTTCAATGCATTTTCAAATTAGGTCTTAAACCATCAGTAAAGCACCCTTGCGATTTATATGCATGTTTCCAATGAGCTGTTGAAAATAAATTAACTGTTTTAGTTATGGTCATAAAAATGAACGTATTTTGTATGAAATTTATTTCACTGGGGACGTTCTTCTACACATCTGATATGATTTTTCTTTAAAATTGTTACATGTTGAACTTCATGTAATTCATTATTAGGCCAGTTAAGTGCAAGCATTAAGAATATTTTTGATTAATTATTTGGACAAATTAAAAAGGTACATAATTCAAATTACAAAAGTGTATGCATAAAACTGTTCTTAGATATTAATGCTAGCTGAAAAAAGGGAATTGAAATATTGTTTCATAAAAGGGAACAAGTCTTTTTTTTAAAAAATTAAAATGATTTTGATTATTTTTACATATACTGCTGACCATTCAAAATACAATACATGAAGGACAATAAATTATTCGATCTTCATTTATTCGATAAATAACATGAAATTTAAATATAAAATGACTGAGATAACAGCCTCGTTCGACTCGAAAGAAATTAGTACTTTTCATAACGCCATGGCTGGCAATATCTAGTGAGGCCCAACTCTGTATTAAAACATTCGACTCGGATTAATTTTTGGGTTATGCTAGTTCACACTATTTTCACACGATGTCAAAGCTCATCTGACATAATAGAAGGTGATGCATACTGGACCAATCGACATGGTTTCGATGGCTGATAAATCAGAAGTAGTCGAACAAAATCATTACTTCAAAACGGCGGGGTATAAAGAATTTTTGAATCTCATATACCTTGTGCAGTCTTGCATAGATATTGAAACTTCACCGATAGCTAACCTTGAATGTAAATGATGACAACAGAGTTCATAACTTCAGAGACGTAGCGGAGGATGTTGAGTATATCAACAACGTATATTAAGAGGATGTGGAAGTAAAATCCATTTACTCCCCCAACCAAACATTAGGTGAAGGATTAGAAAAGAAGTATTATGCAAAATCAAACAATCTTTCACCACGGTGACTTTAGAATCTATGCAATCATATAATGTATTAGCCTGATATCATCGTAGATACCCTCATAAACTAGAATCAGAATCGTGATTCTTCTGAAAAAATAATGTGTTGATATTAGTTTATCCATGAGTGGTGTTCAATGAGTGGTTACAGACAAAAACATCTCTTGTGGGTAACCAAAGGTAATTGCAACCATGAATGCCTTGTTGAAATTTTTTTCTGGTGCTCAAACAGTTAAGACCTCTACACATTTATTTTTCTTGGATAATTTAGTTAAATCAATACGAGTTACTGTTCCACTTTTCAAGAAATGCAACTTCCAAATCCTGTACAATAAACAGAAGTGTTAGTTTTGCAACAATTCATCGTCCATTTGTATCCCAAGTATACTTGATTGGATTTAGTTTGTGTGAGCAAGCAAATTCATGTAGTATATTGTTTCAGTTTCAAGCATATTCTTTACAAGTCGAGCTGTTTGAGGGCTAGTTTACCATGCTTTAAAAGAAAGAAATTGCCATTGGCTCCAGCATAAGGTATCATATGAGATCTGAGTATTTCATCTGCATACCTTTTTGAGCCTTCAAATTGTCATTCCAAATAATATATACATCTGTTTAGGCTGTTTCACACAATATGATCAGCCCACCTCATCTGTATTGTGATCTGTCATGATTGAAAGTGGAGTTATTTTGCGTGTCTCTTTTCATCCATACCAGGACACAAATGGGTGTAACACTTTGAACTGAATTGAACATGTCAGTAAACAGCCTCTGTCTCTAATCATGTTCAATCCAATTTCGATGCTTACTATCCCACCTTCTTGAGGCCTCACATTATCTTGAGGTCAACAAAATACACACCATTGGCCTAGGTCAGTGCTTATCAAACTTTCAATACTTGCGACCCAATTTTCAGTCATAAGTTTCTTCACGCCCCCCTAAACCATCCAAACAATAATAATTAATTGAATTCAATAATAATGTATTTAAATCTACAATACGAATTTAATTACAAACAGTACAAATTATCAAGAAAAGCATTAAATTTTATGTGTAATTTTATATATGACAAGCTCATGGGGTAACTGGTAATTGTTAAACTTGTTCTTTACTTAGTATTGTTTAATTAATTATCAAGTACAGTGAGTGGGCAGTACTGATACATTTATAAGTGTATTATATCAGTGTTGATGTGTATTTCATATTTTATTGTTTTAGAATGTATTTTGTTTTGCTTTCTTTGAGTAAATTAATAATTTCATTTTATTTTCGACTTTTCGATATACTCGCGCCCCCCTCGTTGGATTATCACTCCCCCCTAGGGGGCGCGCCCACAGTTTGAGAAACACTGGCCTAGGTGTATAGAGATCTCTCTGATGAAGCCTATTTTGGATTGGGTAGTTTAGCTCTCTCCATCCTGTTGACAAAGAAATGAAGTAACGTACACCCCCACATCGCGGAGGGGTGCAGGATTCTAGGGGACTCAATGCCTGACTGACGCCAAGTACGTACCCTTTGTAAAATCCGACTTGGGGGCCCGAAACCTGACTTTGCAGGAGGAGGGGGCTAATGTTCTTCGTTACACCACTTCTTTGAATAATATGAGCTAATACAGATGTGAAAAAGACCTTAACTCTTAAGCTAGAATTCTTGATGTTGCAGGATGGTTCATTATTTCTCTGCTCACGTTTTCATGTTCGGCAGTGTGGTGAAAATAACACAATCCTTCCCTTTAGTCGGCTGTATCTCCTGACTTACCTATTCTATATTCGAGTTATATTGAAGCTTGAGAGTAATAAGTCAAATGATCAATAGAAGTATTATAAGAGGGATAATAAATTCCTTAAGTTAAACTGAAGTCTTCATGAGATCAGTTAAAAGTTTAATAACATCTTAGTTAAAATTATAGTATTATATAAATTAAATCACACCACTATTCAAAATAAATATTTAAATCTTTATTAGAATTAAATGAGAGGAAGAAGGACGAGAAATGGGGGAAAAAACTTCAATCTCAACTGCGCTCGTGAACTCTTAAAATTCTTCTGGTGTTCGGCAATTCTTAATGTGGTCCCTACATGCATACGATCTGTATCGTATTTATGGCACAAAAGTCGGAATTTGGCCATTACATTTGAAGAAAAATACGAGTTCAATTACAACACTTACTTACAGAGTTACAAATTACAGAACTTTCCTTCACCATTTTCTCTGGAATTGAGACCTCGAAAAAAATTTGAATCATATTCTATCGGGGTCCCCTTTGGAAGATCATTCTAAACACTAAAAGGTATGGTTGAACTTTTTGAATTCTTTTTTCTCATTATACTCATAATTATGGCCTAAAACTGTCCAAATCTCGAAAGAATAATACATAATCTCCATAAGGCCAAGATTCCACCTATGTCAAACTCATAAAAGTTATCGACTGATTTCCTTGCTTACCTTTCTGTCTTATCCTTGAATATTTTACAAATTTGAATCTCAATTAAATGATTGAGACGATACTCTTAAATTAGTAAATTACTCTCCAGACATCAATATCACACTATATGAGAACATTCAAGTTGATTATTTAACATACAGCAACTCTCATTAATTCACACGAAATATTTTTACCAAAAATCAAATCTGAAATCTGTGATTCGCAACCTGTTAAAGGCCATTGCTATCGCAAATTATGTTTCTCTTAACTAATAAGTAAATTTCCGTATATAAACAGAATTTTAAAAATGGATGTTGTTTATTTTATAAACCATAGTTTCTGGTTAAACTACTTACTTTACATCAAATTTGTTTAGAAATTTTTTATCGTGATAAAGTTCAGTATTTCATTCAATAAATTTCAAGATTTAAACTGCTGTCCCTTAAAATTGTAAAACCAAGATAGAAAACGAACAACAAAACCTTATTTGTTGTACGTATATAGCATACGCACTTGATTAAAGGAAGAAAGCATTATTAAATTTGTAAATAATTTGGGTATATACAAGGTCTGAAATTAATACACAGAGCTACCGACTCTGATAGCTAAAAAGGCTCTAACCCAGTTAAGCATCGAGTCAAATTGAACTTGGAAAACAGAAATGGTCAAGTCATTTCATGATGCTTCAAGTCTATGCCACACTTCATCAATTGCATTGATTGGAGAGTGGTGTCAGTCCAGTTTTTCAGCAACCTATAACCATATGTCTTCGATGATTGAGAGATCTGGAGAACATGTTGATCAGGGCAACAATCGAACAACCTCTGTGATGACACAAACCTGGACAGGATGAATATTCTTGTGTTATCTTGTGGAAAGATGACTTTTCAAGGCATCGAAGATACGGTACAATCACCAACCTTTAGATCTGAGAAATGAGATGCTTGCTATTCAAATTACTAACGTCACGAACATTAGAGGCTCATGTAGTGTCCCTAATGATTGCCCATACTATCATAACAGGTGCAGGGACAGTGTGACAATATCGATTGCAAACAGACCACGGGCATTCTTTTTCTGTGCCTTCAGATACCAATATGTCCATCATGATTCTGCATGCAGAACATAAACTCTTTTGAAAAGGTGCCGCTACTTCTGGAACTTTTTTTAAAGTTAAAGCAAGGGAATCTGTTTATATACAGGTCCACTAATCTCGAGAAAAAAAAAGGTTTTGCTTAATACTTTTTTGGGTATTTTGAATGCAATTTTTATTCTAAAATTGAGGGGGGAGTCACAGAAATCCTTCAAAGTTGTCAGAATCCGAGTTCCTATATAGTTCTAAAATCTACGTTCATGTACTGGAATATCTGAATTTATATGGTCATCAAATGGGAAGTTTTTCCTCCAGGGCATGAAACATAGGTCGATGATTATTTGCAGTATACAAATTTCTTTTCCTCGCTCATAATTCAAGCAAAATAAATAGTGCAGAATGCAGACTAGGACGAATAGTGTGTAAGATAATTTTAAAAATGGAGAAAATACGTTAGCGCTTTACATGGGATTGCCAAAAATAAAGCTATTGTCGTCTTATTTAGCAGCTATTTTATTGGAGAATATTAAATCTGTTTCACCAACTTGGCAACATATCTAAAAACTACAGGAGATTTTTTTTTCCCCAATTCATTTTATATAAGAGGTTTCGCGAGGGTTTCGATTTTGGGTAAATTTTTGAAAATTAATTGCAGTGTGGTGGCTTATACATGGATCAGCTTATATTTGGAAAAATACGGTGTTCATTTCTAAGGGAAACTATCTATATCTAACATTATTTCTTTCGATTTATTTTTAATTGAATTCTATCAATTCCTTCTTTTTACCTCATTGAATGGTATCACAACCAGTGAGGAAATTTAGGAAAATGGAAACTAAAATCACAGCTAAATGTTTTTTTCATTGTATTACTATGATATGGAAAAAATATTTAATTGTATGAATTTTCTTAAAATACAACATTTTCTTCAATGTCCTATCAATTGGAAATGAAATACCCTTTACAGATCGAAGTCCCCTTAGAAGCAACACTGGTCAGTGCTAATGTGTTCAATATGCGCAATGCCCCTCAGTCCAGCACTCTCTGGAGATAGGCAGAAGAGGGAGAACCAACTTTTAATAGAGCCCTTCTCCTAATTAAGTTGCCCGTTGTCTGGGGGCGGAGGCCTTAATCAGGGCTTGACCACAAACATTTCCCGAATACTTTCGCATCTTCGTCGAGAAGTTAATGAGGGTTTTTGTCCACCTTTCCCCCTTTCCCTCCTCTCGTAAGTTATTTGCCTTAATCCCTTAATCATCTATTTCTTCCAAGCACCCCCCTTCAATTTCCTGTTCGGATTTGCTACTTGCAACTCCCGTTTGTTTTCAAACTCATGCCCCTTTCCTCCCTGACATCTTTTTCCCTCCTGCCCCGCACTTCCCTCTCTTACTGACTTAGTTCTTCCAAGTTTACTTATCTCAGAAAAGCACGCCGCTTTTCATTGGTCAATTCGACTGTTCAGGGGGAAAATAGAAGGGAAAAAAGTTTATAGAGGGCATTGGAGTTGAAGTTATAGTAATTCTTCCTCAACGAGGAATAAACTTGTGCTGATTCCGTATCTCTGGAGAAAAATCGGGGTGAAAATGGTTCACTAAACTTTGTTATGGTTAAGATATTGTGCTTTGAGTCTCTACGTAGAGATGTAATTAACGTAAAGAAAGTTTTCTATTAAAGTATCCGGCAACGGAACCGTGATTTTGAAAAAGCACATTGATATAATTTTTTTATATATTTAGTGTCTCCTCAGTTAGAGCATATATATATATATATAATTGTTTTAAGACATTATTACATGGGAAAAATATTTAAATGCAATTTTTTAGCAAAAAAAATGAGAAATTTTGAAATCCTCTTATTATTAAAAATGCTTCTATAATTATATTAATATTTTGCCTTTATATAGCTAGCACTTCTGTACAGAGCTTGAAGTAGGAATTATAAAAAAATTAACACTATTTTCAAAGTTACTATGGGCTAGAACAAAGTTTTTTGAAAAATTCACTTTATTTTCAGAGTTTCTTAATGGGTGTTTTTTTGTTAAAATTTCTCTACTCTCAAATACAGCGATACTCAACCTGCGGCCCACCGAGCCTTTTTAAGTGGCCTGGTTATGGCTCACAGCTCTGAGAAATCTATTTATTTAAGAATATTGTATTAAAAATTTGGTGGGAAATTCTTTGTCAAGAAATCAAATATATCAATTTTGCTTTTTGCTGTCGGTGTCTTACGGGTACAATTGATATTCTTTTTCTATTTGGAACGGTTACGATTAGAGATAACAGTAAAGTAGCAACCATTTTATGGGTGAAACTAATTTTTAACTATCTTTCATATCTTACAAGCGAAAAATATTCGTTATATATAAAACATATCGTTTGAAAACGATTGGGAGGTTGACTATTTTGCAGTGGAAAGCAAACATGAATCAGTATTGTTTGATTTGTAACGAAAGTGCTGTATTTAAAAAATACCATTAAAAAGGAATCATCCACTGACACTTTTCCTTGAAGATTTCTTTAAAGAGGTGATAAATAGGCTTTCTTGAATGATCTTTGCATCATCAACAAAGTGTTTTGTCAGTGGCAATATCACAGCGGTAACTAAAACATCCTATGAAGTTTATTGTATTATTGGTAATCATATGAAACTTACTGATGCAGAAATTGAGAAGGAGTGTTTCTTAAACGCTTTTAATTTAGTGTTAGAGACAAAAGTATAAAAAAATAATAATTAATAAAGGTAAAACAGGAATTATAATATTTTGATCAATTTTCCACGTTTTAAATTTCCATTGTTAATATTACACATTGTCATTCTTAAAGAAAATATTTATATAATACGCGTATATTAAAAATATTTCGAGATTTTCAAGTCTTTAAAACTTTCTAAATGTTCAAGTATGATTTTTCTTAAAAAATAATGCATATTTAATTGAATTTACAATAATTATTTATTTTGTATATAAACTCACTACATTAAATAATAATAAAATATATTTATCTGTAACTTACATATCAAAAGACTAATTTAGTTTCAAAAAATTAGAAAAGTATAAACAATAAATTACTTTTTTCATGAGAATCCTGTTTCATTGAGAAAATATACACACGCTTCGAAACAAACTTGTCAACAACAATATCAGTCTATTAAATCTCTGTCTTGTTGTAAATCAAATAAGAAATTAATCTCGTTTTTTTAAAGTGAAAGCTTTAGAATTATTTAACAATGTCCTCTCTTTCCCACTCAGAGCTCGTAAGAAACAAACTGATATGCTTTGCTTAATTGAATAAAAATTGACGTGTTTCTGCGAAAAAAAGTTCATTACAAAAACAACTCCTTTAATTTGGAACATATGAGTCTCCATCTCTTCCATTTTAATGACTGTCACTGCAACCGCCCCCCTCCTCATCCTTGGACAGGGAGAAAAAACCCCGAAAAACAAAAGCAGAAAAAACCCGTTATATTTGCATCTTAAAAAGCATTAAGGATGTTTCTGCAATATTATTCTTGACACTTCAGTTTGTTTCAAAATAAAACATGTCCGTCCGATATTTCTGCGAGTTAATATATGCATTTTATACCGAAGGGTATGGTAGTTTTTATCTCGCTTTCTTACTTTATCATTTTTTTCTTTAAAAAAAACTTTTTTTTTTCTTTTTCATTTTCTTTTCTTCTTATCCTTACTGATTTTATTTCACCCCAAACAAGAGACTCTAAGTAGACGTCAATTCATCTAAAAAGGCATTCTAATTGACTTACAAAGGAGAGCTTTCCAAAAGACGTAAGACAGAATTTGGAGCTTGAATTTGCGCCCGAAATAATTCACTTAAAATATAGAATTAGATTTCTTATAATGGATTAAGGATGGAAGGAGAGTAAAAAAAAAAGCGAAAAGTAAAACTTTCGCGTGGAAATAAAAAAAATCAAATCTTGGAGTATATGTAAAGGCTCCAACTATAATTGTGAATAAAGGACTGGAGGGGTAAACTAAAAAAAAAAAGTTAAAAAATACTTTTCCGTAAATTCTATCTTGGTTTTTCGGAAGACATAATTATACATGACAGGGAGCTTGCTTATTGGAGGACTAACAACAAGAACCTTATCTGCAGCGTTTAAAATTTACTATTTTTGTTTGTTTCTTTGCTGTATTTTTTTTTCCTTCCGTGGGTATAGTGATGCTTTTAGACTAAAGCTGCAAAAAGAGCGTTTAATGAAAGAGAAATTGGCTTCTTGAGTATGTGACGTACCCATTTCGAGATTTTATTCTTTCTTCGCGAGCGAAGAGAATTGAGTAAATTTTAAGAAAATCAAAGACTTTTCTTATAGCGTTACTTAATAAAATTAGCTTTTCATGTTTTATTTTGACGTTCGAAACACTTTCGATATTAGGTTTGGAGTTGTGTTGCGATTGCCTTAAAGATTTTGTTGTTCTAGTTCACGATGAACTTTAATTGAAAACAGCTTACTTTCGAATTTCATAAATAAGAGAAAATAACAAATAAACTTTTTAAGGGGAAAAAATAATACTTATATTGAAATGTACTTTGTATGCAAAGGGAAAACTTTTAACTAAGAGAATGCAGAATTTTTTTTGCATTAAAAATATTAACTACATTATCCGATTGAGTTAGAATTCTAAGCTAATTCAATAAAATTTAGACAAGAAATCGGAAATTTAAGAAAAAGATCAAAAACTCGAGTGAAAAGAGATATATTTACTATTTATCAATATATATCACTCCCTTCTAAATTCTAACTTTAAAATAATATACCTAAGATCTCGTTCTAGAAACTATCTTCTTATTTTTATTACATAAGTGAACAGAAATTTTGAGAGTAAATGAGGTGGGTAAAGATCGGCCTTTTTTTGCTCATCACAGCGATGAAAAATCAAAATATTTATTGGAGCTATATATATTATTAAATTTGTGTAAACTTTAGGTATTGATCTTTACTTTTATACTAAAATAGTAAGAAAAAAAATAGCAAGTCACATAAATAAGACATCAAACTTGACAAATTCATTGAGTTTTGTTATTTTAAGCGCTTTTTCTTTCATTTAAAAAAAAACTCTTAAGTGCTTTAAGCACCACTATATTTTTTGGTCTCTCAAATACTACAATAAAAGGCTTTTAAACTGACATTCATTTGTTTTGGAGCATAGAAAGCGTTCATGTGATTCGCAACAAAATAGCTTGTCCGCGAATCGGTCAGACTCATACGTCACATGCGTGTTCAAACGTGTTTTCACCTCGCGCATGTCATATTGTAATACAAATATTTCTTTTGCATTGTAGCCATTATTTTAAGTAGTATTGTATGCGTTTTGTGTATTTTATTAAAAAATAATGCACTCACGAACATCTTAATCAATCGGGGTTGTACTCTCTTTAAGTAAATCGAGAAGATTCCTCAGTTGTTCGACTACAGTTGATATCACGACACACAAGTTCAAAAGTATGTAACATATGGATAAGAACAAGTATAGATCCTAATCCAAACATTGAATGGTATTGTCAGTGCAAACTTGGTGCTAGAGTTGTTGGCTGCTGTGCGCATGTTGCATCTGTACTTTGTTACTTGGGATACTGACGCCATAATCACACTCAGACGAAAACACCGAGTCTCGGATATGCTGATACACTTCAAGACGCTGCTACTAGATGATCCACTGATAATTCAGCCAGTGAAAGCGAGAAGGATTATATAATTGGACAATTTTTACAAATAGCTTAACATTGTTATTTTTTTCCCTGTTTTCTCTATTTAACAAAAGATTTTTTTTTTTAAAAAATCCTAGCATCTTCATTTTGACTGAGTACCATTGTTAAAAAAAATAAATACATAATATGAATTTGCCGATGGGAGAAAAAAGGTCAATCTTTACCCATCTCCTTAACAGTTATTTTTGAATAATTATTACTACAAAGAAAGAGCAGTAGTATGTAATATTTATTCTGTAAATTATTCCTTATATATAAATTAAGTCTTCGAATATTTCTCTAATTTTATCTGTTATTCTACGCTATAGTATTTTTTAAAAAAATATCTTAAAATGCTAGGGCATTTCAATTTTACAATTCTCAAAATTTATTGGCTTCATTTTGTTGTAATCACAAAGAATTAATATTTATCTAGATATATTTTATTAAATAGACGTTTCATTTTAAGAGGAAGCCAAATCATTTATAAAATTTTATAAAAGCTTGAATGATTTTTTTAATTCACCATAACAATCAAATTACACATGCTACAAAGGCATATTTACATTATTGCGCCTCTATGTACAAATAAATTTCATACTTCCCACGATATACTGTACAAAAAAAATTATTGTTTATACACAATTCTGTCATTTGGAATCACTAAGTAATGCAGTAACTTATAGTTTTTTCCACTATACATAAACACACACGCGCGTGTACGTGTGTATAATATATATATATATATATATATATATATATATATATATAATTCCCTCTAGCATCCTTTTAATTAACTTTTTAATAATATATAAATAAGCTTTTCATTCTTAAGTTCAAAACTAATTCCCTAATCTTAATCGTAATCAACTATTATTATTACAGTAGAAATCCCTTTCCCACCCATTTTAACCAATCAGAGCTCTTATTACAAAATAGTCAAGCGGTCTTCACTGCCGGGTATAAAAAGCGAAATTTTTATGATCACTCATTTTGTCTTTGTGTACGTCATGTGAAATGTCGCTGCTGCTTGTCTCTTCTGTTAATATGTGTTAATAAACAAAGTGAAAATTAATTCTGAAGATGCTTTTCCTGAGACCTGATATGCCAGCAATCCATACAAACCAACCCCGACCAACGATACCACACACACACACACACACACACATATATATATATATATATATATATATATATATATATATATATATATATATATATATATATATATATAGGGGAAAAAACTATATTTAAGTTGCTGAATTATTTAGTGGTTCCGAATGATAGAATTATGTATAAGCAATAATATATATATAAATCATAATACCATATATATATAAATCATAACACTATATGTATATATATATACATAAATCATAATACCATATATAAGTATATATACTCACATTGATTCTTCAAGTAATTTTAATGAATAAAACGCATAATCAAAGTACTTTTCTTATATAAAAAACGCCCGGATATTCTTTATTATATTCTGACTTCATTGACTTTTACAGAAGAGCATATTTTATAAAAAAATTTCTGAAAGAGTAAGTCCATTTCCTAACGTAAAATGTATTCCATATTGTATGTAAATATATTTCGTAAAATATGGGGTATAAGAGTCCTATAGTATAGGAGCATACACCCATATAGTATTGGCATACTCCTATACTCCGTTATATACGTTTAAAGGAAAACAGTCTTTTTTTCTAAATTTTAAGAATTTTAAGAAAACCCTATAACACACAAACGGATACATATATCATAGCATTAGAATTTATTAGGTGCCTAATTCACCGACAGCAAAAACTTCTGGCCATTTCATCCAAGAAGTGGTGTGTGTGTGCAACCTTTAACACCTAAGTCTAGTTCACTGAAAACATCTTCGACATCCCCCTTCAGACTCGGTGAAGTTGTCTCGTGTCCCCGTGTCCTTGAAAGTCTCCCGTTCGTTTGTAGTGTTGATATGTCGTACCGGTAACTTCGTTTCTTGTAGTTCGTTTCTGTTTGCCTGTATATAACTATATTAGTTATATACAGGTAACTATATTACAGGTACTATATTAGTTATATATAGGCAAAATATTACAACTATAGAAGCATTTTTCACAAAGATTATATTGAATATATGTCATTCCTTCTCCTTTTTTTGGCGAAAAAGTGCATTTATGTCACTTTTTTCTTGTAATGCTATTCTGAGAACAACTTTATGTGCGTACATTCTAATTAAACTGACTCTAAATATCAAAAAAGAATTATCCATTTATACGCATTTTCAAAATCGGGATTCCGAGAGAGAACATAGTCAGTCACAATAACTCTGTTTTCGGGTAACATCAAAAACGCCGATCGAAATTTAGAACCCATTTCCAGGAAAAAATTATTTAATTAGGAAAATTAGTCCCCCTACTTTTGTTAACATCTTTACTCTTACATAAATATTGAGCAGCATTGTTTCCTTATTTTTCCATTCCTCTCTCTCTAATATCAGTTCACTCTCTCCCTATATATATATATATATATATATTGCTCAAATTTTTAATCGTTAATAAAATACTTTCTATTCATCCATTCAAGTTCAAATACACTTTTAAAAACTTGTATTGGATGACACTTGATGCTAATACAGTGGTTTTCCAAATATTAACTCATTAATTAAATTTAAAAAATTAATAAATAGTAACAAACAAAAATAATTTTCCAACAGTATATATAGAAAGGAAAATCGTTCGTTGTGTCCCACACTGTAGCGCAATTTTTTAGCGCATTGCACTTTTATCCAGAGGTCGTATGTTCGAATCCCACCTGAGATGGCCTAATTTCTGAGAATGTGATTTCTTTTTTGCCACCTATTTTAATAGAATAATTAAATTTAATGAATGAATAAACTGTAACACAAACAAAAAAGAAATAGTCCAATACCCTATATAGAGAGGAAAATGCAACCTTACAAGGAAAATCGTTTTCTATTATGTCACTTAATATAGAGATTCTCTCATATGTATATACATTTTTATATTGTTTGTAATTATTCAGTAAAACGTAACTATAAAATAAAATTCTTCTTTGTTAATCTTAGTAGACATTGGCTTAAATTTTTTTTTATATTATTTGTTTTATATAAACTAATTGGAATGATACAACAGAAATTAAATAATTAAAAAAATATCTATCTCAAAATTTTTTGGTAACACTTTTCTTTTTATTTCTGTAAATTATTTTTAATTTTTTTTTAAGACATTCTTCTCAAATTCCGCTTATTCTTCCTCTTGTGTTATGTCGGATTTCAAGAAATTCCCCGAGAAAAAAATGTAGTTTTTATGTTCGAACCTTGAATAAACCCCTTGTTTATTCCCATCCCCGTTCTGCAGAAACAGTTTATTGATTTCGTCACTTCATCGTTATTGATTGCTAATGAACAAAAGGGCCGCCGCTGGCCAGAGAGAAGCGCGGCGGTCGCTGCTTTTGATCTTTGAGGATGCTGCGCAGGAGTGGAGCGAAAGATAGCCAATGGTAGGATAGCTTGAGACATATCTCAAAATCATATCTATGTTGCCACGCCCAATCATAACTCCATCTGACCAATTGGAAGAGAAAGCGTTATGAAATACCAGCCATGTTTCTGGGAGCTCACGAATACCAGCACTTGATGGGAGGAGAATATTTCTCATATCTGCGATTATTGGATAGGTGAGAATTATCTCCGGCGATTGAGGATGCTGACTGTCACTAGAGGCAAAACAGTTTTGTAAGTTCATGAGGGACTTATTCAAGGATCAACAATAACTTTGTTGAGGGACTCATTTTAGCTTTGGTGTCATAGCAAAATCCATGTAATTAATTTAGCCACACAGTTTTAAGTATGATACATTTTAGTAAAATCAAAGATGATTTTTTGATACTATCAATTGATTAGGGTAAAAAATAGTATTTAAAACATACAATTTATACTATACGGACGCTTGACAGAGTTTTTTTACCTGTTAAAGAAATATTATAAAAATGTATATAGTTAAAAGACAGTATATAAAAATTTAAAAATTTAAGGACTGTTATATTTATTATTTTTCACATGCTTTCGATTCGTCATCAAATTTCTTTTTCCTTTCTCTGTCAATTTCACCCTCTCTAGAAAAAGCAGAAAGCTTATTAATTTGTAATCAAAATACATATTTAGAGCGAAAACCAATAAATTTTTTCGGATACGTTTCATTTTGTGCCTCATTCATAGAAAAGGGAATTTCAGTAAATAACAGCAACAAGGAGATTTACTATTTAATGGATTAAAGAAGAGAACCTGTATGAAATAAGAGAAAGAATCTGACATTAAATATCAGCCATTTATCGTAAATATCGTGAAAAACTGAGTAATGAATAGTAATATTCAAAATTTTCTTTTAGGACATATAAAATTTTTCTCAAAATTATTTAACATGAATTAAATTACAGTAAAATCCGGGGATAACGCGCTTTTTTAACACAAAAAATAAGATCGAAATTTAAGGGTGCGCGTTATACGCCGGGTATAAAAAACGATGGCTTTAAAAATAACAAAACTGATTAGCATACAAAAATTACTTACTAGTATACATATGGAAATACTGTTTTTAAGCAATGGCATGCCTTATGAACTAAAAGGGTTGTATTTCTAGAAAAATACTAATTTTTCAAAAGTTCTTGAATAAATGACTTCAAAATATAAGAGCATTGTATACAAACATTTTTGATTTCTTAGTAAATCTTTAGTAGTTCTTTAGATTCTTAGTTAGGGCGCTATAGGGCGAATATACCTAAAAATTAGGAAATGCAGCTTGAAAGTATAGATGCGCGTTATACACCGGTGCGCGTTATACGCCAGATTTTACGGTAAGTAGAAAAAAAGTATTTCGACATTTAAAATTTTAAAAATACACACACATTATATTTTTAATCCTTTATCTACTCACAAAAAAATTAAAACAATTTTCATTTAAAAATCAACAATCATATTCCTTGGTTAAAAATTTTAACAAAAATAAACAGATATGGTATTTAAGTCAACTACATTATTTTTTTCATTAAATAAAAATCATAAGTGTGCCTTTTAAACAAAAATCCAAAGTTTATCTTTTCAAAAATACAAAAAGTACATATTTGTAAAAAGATTAGAATACAGCTTTATATATTCTTCAATATGATTGAATTTCGATCATAATTATTCATGATGTTTTTGAAATACTCTGTTACATTTAGCGTGTCAGTTAAGAATGAAATAGAATTAATAGTAATATCGCTTGTATAATAAAAGAAACATTCAAAAGTTTTACATTAATAGCTGATGAAGATGCGAATTGAAACATTAGTTTTTACAAAAAGTTTCCTTAAGATTTCTGAAGCCTTTCTTTTTAAACGAAATTATTTTTTGCTATGTCTTTTAAACTGTATCATTCAATTTTTTTTTTAGTGAACATGATGATTTTTTGTGTATAATATGAAACATCAAGATAACATAAAAATAAATAATAAATTAAAGTTATTCTATAATATTCTCAAAATATCTCAAACATCATCATGTAATAAAATCTTTGCCAATAATAATGTCAAAATAACATACAAATACTTCAGCAACAAAGTAATCTAAGAACGGACAAAATAGTTGACATTATTTTTTTCATCTATGAACGAACGCATTGTGAGTTTTTATGCAACAAAATATGTTTATAATTTTTTGGCATTTTTTTTATAATATACATATAAAGGTTTAACAATAAATTGGACGTTTAATGTTTCAAAAAGCAAACAAAAATTATTGAAAAATATAATACATCTAATGCCTAATTTTTTTAAAAGAACGCTTTTAAGGTTCTTTAATTTATATATTTTAAATCGGAAAATAGAGTCTAAAATAATTACTTTAGTCATTCACACACACAAATTTTTAAAAATATAACTAAATATATTCAAGAATACTTTTTTGATATAATCATTAAATTTTTAAATAAATTCAATTATATTTTTAATGTCCTAAGAATCAAATCTTATTTTAGTTCTTTTTCTTTCACATTATAATCATTCGTAACGAATACAGATTTGTGACATAATTTATTTTCTTTAAATTTGCTCTAAGATAGCTTTTGGGTTTATATGAATCAAGTTGCAACAACTTTTTTTAAATCAATTAATTAAAATTAAATGCAAGCAAAACATACATAATTTTTTTTCATTAAATTAAATAAAAACAATTCATTTTTTGATAAGCTGAACAGTTATCATCTGGTGAAAAATTAAACTATTTTAACTCTTGTTATGAGCAAGCATTTAATTAAATTTAAATTTTGGTCCCCAAAGGTATCCAGTAACATGGTTCATCAATTTATTCAGTTATGCAAAAACGTAGTGAAATTTCGGTCTTCATCTAATTTAAACATTCAAAATGACATGAAATTATACCTGCTGAATATTTTTTTTTCTACCTGTAACAATAAAAAATAGCGAATAAGAATCCATTTAAGGGAAGCTATTTGTATTTATGGCATCTGAATATTTAATACTTTGCGTAAATATCCTTGTAAACGGTTTATCTCTTGAAGCAAATCCTTTTCCCAATTTTCTTTTCACTAAAGTATTTGTGAAAATTTAGAGGGAATAAATTTTTTTTGAGTTTAGCAGATTTATTTACTTATGTAACATTCATTCATTTATTTATTTATATAGTAGGATAGGCCGATTTTTCACCTCGCTAAATAAAGTGGTAAAAATATTTTTCAATCAAAAAATATCTTCCGTTCACTCATAGCTCTTAAAATTTTGAAAAAGTGGAGAAATTTTGCTACTTTTTTTTGTAAATTTTTCATAATTATTAAATTTAACAAGATCGTAACCTCGTATTGTACTAAGTGTGGATTTTGGAATGTAAGAAGTAGGGAAAAAATTAAAACCTGCAAATTCAAAATACTTTTTGTTTACACAAAAAGCTAAAAAATAATTTTTAAAAAAAATTAAATTAACAATAATTTGTAACTTTTGCTCCCCATTTTTCTTCAATAAGCATAACTTCGTTAGTAGTAAGCATATATTGTATTTTGAACTTTTTTACAATACGTATCTCTGCATTACTTTGTTATTTATATTGATAAAAGAATTCTGTTGATGTGTTGATGGTGATGATTTTTTTCATGTGTTTTTTGAGCGAACAATAAATATTTTACATTTACAAGATTTATTTTTCTACCTGTTTCTCACATCCCAAACTTCATATTTAGAACATTGCATTACGATATTAATAAATTAAATAATTGTCAAAATTGATTTAAAAACACGAAATTTCTCCCTTTCAAAGTTTTATTTACAATGCGCAATTGGAAAATATTTTTAAAATAGAAAAAGTTGCCTTCTTACTTAGCTAGCTAAACGGCATTTTTTCTGGGGTTTTACGATCGAAAAATAAAAAAAAATTCTTATCCTCTTAGATAGGGCCAACTCTACAGTTTATTAATATTTCTACGTGTTATGCAGTAAATCCTTTATGTACCGCATTATGATTTACTGCAGTTTTTTTCATGGAATAATTTTTTTTGGATCACTACATTGAAAATTAAGGGATATACATAAACAAAATACTCAACTTTGGAAAATTCAATCCGTTAGAGCTAATTAATGAATTAAAGATATTCAACTGTAAAATTAATTATATACACTGTTCACTTAAAATAGTCAAATCGTTTTCTAAGGTCTTCATTAACATACGAAAAAATAAGACACTTAAATTTTGACATTAACTATTTTTTCGGGACAAAAATGATAATATTCACAATCCACTGAAAACGCCGTCAGCTGAAAACGCAATTTCTGCTATAAAACTACACGCCTTCCCCGCTAAAATACTCATCATAGAATCCATGATGCCATATATATTAGAAGATTGAATTTCAAAGAATGTTCCTGCTGAGTATCGTCAGAATATTCGTAAAAATGATTATTCTATGTAATTTTAAAGTGAGTGGTACTTATAAATACCATCGGTACATAAAGGGTTAAAGTTAGCTTTCATTTCAATAATTTAAATCAAGCAATACATCTCCCAGAAATAGTTCAAAACATTGAATTCATATTGAAAAATACAATTTGTATAATAAAATTTGAAATTATATCTGCCTATATTTCAATTTCAAAACCACACATTAACGTCACACAAACCAAATCAACGTTTAAGATAGCACCCTATACTTATTTCTGTCTCTTTCCATGCATTTTCACTCATAAAAATGGTATCAGCAAAGTTATTCTTTCGAATTTCTCGAATAGCGCCCTTTTTACACGGCTTATTTTATACCTACAGGGAAAAGATACTTCGAAAATCGGAAATGCAAAAGACAGGGAGCGGTGTGAAAAAAAAAAGTAGAGGGGTAGGGGAATGCCACTTCACCCAAATATCCTCCATTCCAACTGGATATTTAGACGAGTCTTTCGGTCCCGAATGACCATTGCACGACATTTTTGTCAGGGGGTGCCGGACACGGGGGACCAGTTATAAACTACCAAAAAAACCACTCCGTTGCCATGGTTACCGTATTCCCCAGGGTGCACCCCAGTCCTATACTAGAGGGAGTTTTTATGTCGGACTTCGCATTTTCCGTTTTCCGTGGGTCCATCATGCATCTAATGGGCCAAAGTGCCGATTACCCTTGAGGAGGCTGGCTCTTCGATAGTTAAAAGAGATGCGACTTTTTTTCCCGCATATAAAACGTGTTTTACGGCACCGCCGTGACTCCCCGCAAATATCTAAGAGTTTTAGGTGACGTTTTCCCTTTTTTTCTCTTCGACATGTATTTTGCATTATTGCGAACCGGTGTGTACACATGTGTGTGTGTTCTTGAATTCTATGAGGAATATTTTGACTGGCCAGAGAAATGTCTAGATTTGCTGTTGGAACAGAAGAATTTCACTAAGACGGAATTTATTTCGGGAGTGAATACGTACTGATTTATTTAACTTCCAGTGTATTGTAAGAAAAAGCAAGTTTTGAAATGAATTATTTGTTTCATTTGCTGATGTATTTCGAAATTATAAAGACTGTCATTTACAAAATTCTTCAAATTCTCAATACATTATTCACAATAACTTTACTGGGTAAAGATCCGTTCAGATTATAAATAAGAGTCCCTCGCTGAAGTTGAGTTTGATTGTTTTAACCATTGAAGAGTCGACTAGCGATTAGTTGCTACGATCGAGCGAATGCTTGAGAATAATTTTAATCATATATCGTATCGTATCATAATCTTAATCGTATTTTTAGACACTGATAGTCGTGTCGAGGGTCTGTAGAAGGTGTGAAGACCTTCTGGGATTTATTACGCTAATTTCACTATTGTATCCTGTATTTCAAGGACTGTTTTTCTACAATTAATATCCATCACTCCTGATGAACTGTCTTACTCTTTGAGACTGATAGCATAAAATCCTCGAAGCTTGATCTACAGAACAATATGTTTGCAAACAATTGCACTATTTCATTTACAGTCTCTCTGATCCAGTAATTAATCTCATCTAGAGATACTTAACAGGAGGGGATTGAAAATCAATGAGAATATAAGACCAAATATATGCCTTACACTAAATCATGTTTTAGCAATTATCACTTTAAAATATAAGTGTATAATTTTGTAGTTGTTGACGATTTCACTTATTTAGGTTCGGAAATTAACAATAGAAACAATTGTACTACTGCAGTCCAAAAGAGAATTACTATGGCTAATAGATATCTTAATGGAATACGAAAATGTATGAAATCGAACTTAATCAAAAGAAAAACAAAGGTTCTGTTATATAAAAGTTTTTTAAGATCAGTATTAACTTATTCTTGGGAACTTGGTTCATGTCTCGAGCAGATGAGAACATGATAAGTATCTACGAAAGGAAGATTTTAAAATTTATTTTTGGAAGAATTTAGAAAAATGGAAAGTGGTAAAGAAAATCAAATTTAGAGCTCTATCAATCATATAAAGAATCCTACATTGTTAACTTCATCAAATTACAACGAATTAGGGGCAGCTCACGTTGTCAGAATGGACGAAAACTGCACCATTAAAAAAGTCTTCAATACCCAACCAACTGTCACACGAAGAAAGGGAAGGCCAAATCTTAGATGGAATGATGGCCTAGAAAAAGATCTCCTAGTTTTGAGAACTAAGAACTAGAGAACACTTGCAAGAAGAAAGCTGACCTGGAAAAGGCTTCTTGAGAAAGCAAAGTCCCACCCTGGGCTGTCGAGCCACTGAGGAAGGAAGGTTTTCTTTTATAGCGTTGTTATTAAAACCGAATAGATAAATTAAATCCTTCGAATCTCATTCTTTCAATTTTTATAATAATTTGATTGCAACTTTAGTTCCTTCAAAACAATTATCAAATTGGGCTGTCGAGCCCCTGAGGAAGGAAGGAAAAGATACTTAATTTTAATCTTACCCCTTTAACAAACATTAATTCTTATTTCTAACATAGTCTACAGCTCGTTTCTAAAGCAAATAACACTTGATTCATTATAAAAATTATCGTCCTAATATGTGTTGAAATATTTCATAAGGTACAAACATAGGAACAAACATTTGCTCAAAGCTGGTACCTTGAAAATACCTTTTGTACATTTATCAAAATCTTTTTTATATGTATATATTTTAAGGATTTCTAAAATCAAAGTTATATGCCCACATTGTATCAAATAAAGATAATTGTTTCAGAATTATTGAAACAATTTATGACTATTATATCAATGAATTCTGAAACCTTCAGACATTCCGAGTACAAATTTGCAATCCATCTCTTAAAAATAGTCCGAGTTCTAACGTTCGGTGACGTACTATTTGAATAATGCCGTGAAGAAGAATAAAAAAGATTGAAAATGTGAATTAAGTTTAAAAGATCTTGCTAAACTACTTATTTGTTCATTTTAAATAAAAAACAATTGAAAATAGCATTTGATATATTATTTAGTATTAAAATTATTTTGATACAAAATTTCGTGAATTAGGTAAAGGATAAATAAATCTCAAGAAAAAATTTGGAAGAGATATTTTCAAACTTTAAAAGAAAAACCTGACTAAAAATGTACAAGTATGTTTGGGCTCTTCGAAAATGTAACGTAGCATTTCAAAACGATTGCTTTTTTAAAGTAGAGAATTGCAAAGTAATATACAATCACTTCTATAGCAGGTCTTCTGTGCCTTTGTCTACCTTAAATATGTTTAGATGATAATAAATGTATCGAAATTATCACCTTACCATTGTCAGCGCCAAATTTTGAATATTTATTTACATTCATGAATTCACACCCTTATTTAAATCCCTCAAGAGCTTGTTTTCTTTTGGCAAATGTTGAATTTATTTTTAACCCTATAAATCCAATAAATTTATATATTTACATAACATATATATCTATATCCCTATAAAGCTTTTTCCGATGGGCTTACTTTTTTTTAACAAACCCAACAGACGCATTCGTCTTTCTCTATTTTTTTACCTTTTCCTTATCATCCCGTGTCCTACTTTTACCCATTCTTGCATTTAAGGGGTTTCATTAACCTTAATTGGTTTGCGCGTACACCGTACGGGCTACCGAAAGCTGACCACAACCGATTTTCCCAAACGGTGTACGGGCACTGATATTTTCTTCTTTCTATCTTTGATTTGCCCGTATTTTTCATTCTTATGGTGAGATTATTAGTGCTAGTGCTTTTCAAAGATGTAGTTTGTCCATGATACTGAAATACTTCTCATCCTGGATCTTCTTTTTGGGGAAGGTGGGAATTTTTCACTGAAGACAGGAATTTAGATTCTTGAAAATATTCGATAAAGAACAGGGATTGGCGAGACAATATGCAATTTGTTGCTTGAAATGAAATGAAAACGGAAAGGTAATCCAAAAAAGCCGATATTATCTCTGCCCTCATTTTAGTGTAAGATTTAGTATAACACCATTGTTCAAATTGTGTGTGCATATGCATAAGCACACACACACAAAATCCTCAACCTTTTGAAAAAGAGGTACAAACATGAAATGTTCTGGACGTATGAGAGAAATTCTTTTTAAGATGTATGAGACATTCTTCATAGCATGTAGTGTGTAATAATAAAAAGCAAATATATAGTGTTTTTTGTGTTTCACAACTATAAAAAAAATACTGTAAAAATTTTAAAAAGGAAAATTAGAATAAATTTTCACATTCTGTTAAGTATTATGCTTAGTTACATGCAATAAAACTATGTGTCTTTTTTTTAAAAAAATTATTTCGGGGGAAAAAATTGACCACTTAAGAGGTTAATACGTATATTACACAATTCAGACAAGCTGAAAATTTAATAATAATAAAATTAACTGGCCCTTAAGGTATCCGACTACGTTCGGAGACGAGATTTTGTAAAAGCATATAAACGGATAATATTTATGATATTTATTCTCACTTAGATTAGAAAATGTATATAAAGTTGTTTTAAGAATATTATTACAATAAAAAATTATATAAGTACACTAATTTGACAAAAAATGAACATAATTTAGAGCATTTACTTTATCTAACTAATAAAAATATTTTTTTTAATTCATTTTTTTTTAGAATGAACTTTTCATGATAATTTGTGCACGAAAAACGAGATATCTTCTAAATAATCGAATCAAATGCAATGAAATTTATAACATATATGCTATGGGCCCTTCAGAGTGTAACAAACCTCAGGTTTTAAGACAGCAGATACATTTAATCACATTTTCACCCATTTTTAGCTTAGAACATGCAGTAATTTTGACGAAATATTATTACAATAAAAAAAATATTTAAGTACACTAATTTGACAAAAAATGAACATAAAATGACCCATTTTCAAAATATTCTCCTTTTATGAAAAATGCTTCTATTATAACAATATTTTGCCTGTATATAGCTCAGATCTCTCTACAGAGGCTCCACTAGAATTTTTGAAATATATAACTTAGAAGTAGGTTTATTCATATTTTAGGACAACAGAGGGGAGCAATTTTAAGAAAAAAAACTCCGTTAATTATTTCAATTGGTGGTAACTCTGAAAATAATGTGAATTTTTCAAAAATCCTCGTTCAGACTTTCTGGAGAAGTTTTTACTTTATATAAGCGCGAAATATTATTATTTTAGAAACATTTTTGTAAAAGGAGAACATTTTGAAAAAAGATTATTCTAAGTTAATTTTCTGCCAAAATATTGAATTTAAGTACTTTTTTTGTCAAAATGTCCTTAAAACAATTTTATACATGTATTCTTATCTAAGTGACACTAAATATCATGAAAATTATCCATTTATGCGCTTTTTTAAAATCACAGTTCCAAACGTATTCGGATACCTTAATGAGAAAAGCTGATGAAAGAATAAAAGAAACAAGGCCGGTCACTGGAATTTCATAACCATAAGACCTTTCCTTTTCGCAGAATCTCTTCCGAATGCACTGTATCCAGTTGCCCCAGCTTGAAAAATTTCCTATTTAATATCTCCGTCCTGTATTAAACATCGCTTGATTCAAACTCCATTTCTGATACATACTATAATTAAAACCTTAACCTCTGTCTTCCCTGGCACCGTTTGATCCCTAATCAAAATCGCATTTATCTCCGTCATTCGCATTAATTGATGCATCTCGACCTCTATCTTGGTCTTCCGCAAGACAGGCATTATCTCGGAGAGGGGACATCAATCACTCCCCCTCGCCCCCCATAGTCCCTAGAGGAAGGAATTGAAAGAGATATTTGAGATAGAATACAAGGCGTAGATTTTGAAGTGTATGCCTTAAACATGAGCATCTCTCTACTGAACGCAGAGGTCGGAGATGAAAGGTCTCGTTGGGTGAAGGCTAGAATGCAGTGCGGTTGAATCGCTGATGATATTCAAAGAGGGCATTGGAAACTTCTGGATTCCCCTTATTGAATGAAAAGTGGAGATCATCGAAGAGATAAGTGATAAGACATAAAGCAAAACTATTTTATGTAGATTTAAAGGCACATTTACCGGTTATTCTGTGAAGTAAATGACGAAAATTAAAGGTTTTCCCTAAAATGAAGTACATGTAAATGATGTAAAAACAAGCCATCCTCGAGGTTTGCCCTCTCTAACTCGGGGTTTTCATTCACCCCAGCACTTTAAGATAGAACAACTCAAAGCCTCAAATGAATGCCTCTACTAAATAGTATATATTAATAGTCAGTAAGATAGAGAATAGATAGAGGGGCTCGAACCTCTCTCTCGGGCCCCCAGATGTGTGGGAGGTAGGGAAGAAACACTCGACATGATCCAATTAATCTATTTATTTACCACACAAAAAAACATAATTTCAACTAATAATAGTAAGAGAATGTCTCAATGCTAACCGCGAAAGTGTAACAACGACGGTAAAACGCGAATGATTAGGAGACTATCAAATTTGATCCTTACCTTAATAAAGGATCTAACCTATCATCCGATTTAATCTAATACCAATTCAATAGTAGTGAACAATCGTAACTTTAAAGTTTCCTCTTAATAAGTCTCAAATATCAATAATTCTAATATTGTACCTTCAGTAAGCAATCTCACCTGACTCGAGTATATCTCCTCTCCTACTCTCTCTTCAAGCTAGAAAGCCTCTACTATATATAGTAAGTTGATTTAAATATCACGATTCTCTTCTTCCGAAGGGTTGGTTTGAAAAACGCGAATGGATAGCCCAAAGATTTCCCAAGAGAATTAATTGAAGAAACGCGTATAGATCCGTCACAAATATCACCACGTTAGTACTGCCCGAATTGAGAGTGGTCGCTTATTCCTGCATTATCGTCTGAAATTATAGTCGTTTATTTATTCAAGGCTATAAGGGGACTTTTGTATATCGAATTTCAGAGGTTTTATCTCATTTAAAAGACAAGTATCCATTATTTCTTTTTATTCAGTTTATCTTGTCAACACACTACGTAATCAAGTTTAAAGTTAAATAAAAAAAGGGAATTATTGTAAATATATCAGTTGTGGTCCCTTCATGTTTGATTTAGGGACTTCTCAATCACTACTGCGTTCGGATCCCTCCTAGTATCTAGTTAAAGAGGGCAACTTCCTCCTCAGCCAAAATGAGGCATCGACAAGGAAAAATGTAAATTTAAAATTTTGAAAAGCAAGCTTTAATTTTTTTAAACATACATGTTGAAATACAATTCATCTTATGTTGTTTGGAAACCACTTTGGAATCAGTTCTGTAAAAAAATTTAATGTAGTCTATTTCTCTGTTTTGTTTTTTAAATTAATACCTATAAATAATGACTTATGATTACTACATCTGAAGATTTTTCTGAATAGTTTTCCAATATGTCACATCAATATTAACGAATCATAAGCAAATGCAGTGTTTCCAAGAATTATGTAAGTACAAATACTCTTTTATTTTTCTTTGAAGAACTCAAATATAAACCGAAAACGCTTAACGAGGCCCTACACAGTCATTTCTGCGACCATTTTCCTGAGCACGGAATCTCCCCCTCCCCACACCACCATTTTAAAGAAAACACATGAAAGAACGACCGCAAAACCGAAAATTCCGCATACTCACTTTTAGAAAGGCATTAACAACTGGCCAGCTAATTTGCTGTTTAATAAAACAGTCACGTTTCATTTATTCTTAAAACTTTTAATTCGTCATCTTCGTTAACGGACTAACCCAGCAAGAAAAGAATGGAAGAGGAGGAGGTAGAAAAAAATAAGCCTCTCACACATCCACACACCTGTAATGCTTAATTGCCTCGCATCGTAAGCACCGTTGCCACAAAACGATGTAATATCTTAAACGAAAAACTCATTGAGGCGTAAGTCTTTTTAACCCTAATCCTGAACGCTCATCGCTTTTCAACTTAGGGGATGATTCCTCCCCCTCGCCCCCCTACATGGTGGATAAAACAAATACCGCCGCCTTATTTCCTTCTTCCTTTCATTTATTCCTTCACTACCCCCCACAATGCGACCCCTCCCCCTCCACAACTCTCACTCTATCTCTCGCTCTTTCAATTTCCTCTTTTGTTGCTCTGTTGATAGATCATACTAGAGTTTAATTTCTCTCTTGCGCTTGCTCCTCGCTTTCAAGTTTCTTAGTTGGAAATTTTGTGGGGATTCTTTTCTTTTTTTTTTTAATTTTCTTCTTTTTTTTTATTTTTACTTTTGTGCAAAAGGAAAGGGGGTGGGTGGAAGGTTACTATCTATCTATCTGGGTTATTGAACTGACATTCGTCTGTAGTCTTATCACACTCATTCCTTTCTTCCATGCCCACCCCCCGTTTTCTGAGTTTTTGGGACGAAAATGCCGGAGAGAAATTCCACCTTTTGCCCTTTTTTTTCTTTTCACTTTTACTTTTGCGTTAAATTTTCTTTACTTTTTCTTTCTCTCTCTCTCTTCCCTTCCTTTATACTTTCACTTTCATCAAGGAAGAGTTCGCATCAGGGAAGAAAACGGGCGTATCTTCGTAAATTATGATCCATTCTTTTCGGGCTCCGCCTGAGTAAACCGAGAGAGAGGGCGAAAGTTTGTCACGTTTGCGCCCTAGCCTCGGAAAACTCGTCTTTCGAAATATGCTGGGTTTTGAATTGGAGTTTCTTAAAACGGACTTTTATGTTGACCCCTCTCATATTGAAGAAATGTAAAGAGTTTTCAGACTCAAAGTTTTAAAAATCAAAAAGGGATTTTTTTTAAAAAAATATATAAATAAAGAGAGAGAATACTCTTTTAGTAGTATTACTTTCGTTTAAGGTATCCGACTACTTGCGACAACATTTTTTTAAAAGCAAGTAATATAAAAAAAATATTTTCAAGTCAATTCCTACTCAGGTCAACTAAGAAAATTTTTATTTTAGTTACATTTTATTAAATAGTTACAATTAATATAAATATGTATATACATATGACAGAATAACAATATCAAAGTATCCGACTACGTTCGGAACCGTGATTTTAAAAAAGTGCATAAATGGGTAATTTTCATGATATTTAGTGTCACTTAGATTAGAATATATGCATAAAATTGTTTTAAGGACATTTTGACAAAAAAAAAAATATTTAAATACAATATTTCGGCAAAAAATTAACTTTGAATAATCTTTTTTCCAAATGTTCTCCTTATGTGAAAAATGTTTCTATTATAATAATATTTTGCCTGTATATAGCTCAGACCTCTTTACAGAGGCTCAACTATGATTTTTGAAAAATTCACGTTATTTTCAGAGTTACAACCAATTGAAATAACTATCGGCGTTTCTTTCTTAAAATTTCTCCCTCTGTTGTCGTAAAACATGGATAAACCGACTTCCAAGTTATGCGTTTCAAAATTTCTAGTTGAGCCTCTGTACAGAGGTCTGAGCTATATACAGGCAAAATATTAATACAATAGAAACATTTTTACAAACGAGAACATTTAAAAAATTATTCTAAGTTAATTTTTGCCAAAATTACTTAAATAATTTTTTATTGTAATACTATTCTTAGAGCAATTTTATATACATTTTCTAATCTAAGTGACACTAAATATCATAAATATTATCCATTTACACTCTTTTGCAAAATCACGGTTCCGAACGTAGTCGGATACCTTAAGTGGCAAAATAGAAAGCGATTTTCCTTGTAATTTTCCATTTTTCTTCCTATATCTCTGATTTTTTAACAAATTTTCAACATTTGACATCAATTTTGTTAGGATGAATCCTATATATTCTAAGTCAGTAGCGTTCAGTCTTATTTATTCATTTATTTATCTTTTGTTATGAAGATTGGCAACCGCTCAGAAATTCTCTTTGACATAGAAAAGCAATTAAAAGCTTTCTCCCGGTGTTCCATAATTCGAGATTATATTATAATACATATAACATAAGTAAATAAGTAACAGCCCAGTGTGAGTGGAATATTTGTTACATTTATTGAAAGTTAAAGTTAAAGTTACGAACTGGTTAATGAAAGCCACAATCGTAGACCCTCATTTACACCTCATGAACCCCCAGTTTTTTTCCTGCTGACGTAGACCCCCGGAGGTTCGATATAGACTACTTTGAGAATCACTGATTTAAAAGAGAGAGAGAAATTTGCCTGGTTGTAATAATCTGATATTATTCTATATAATAAAAAATTTGATTGTTTTTAAGCATATGCTTTTAAATGTGTCAAATACAGAGAAATGTTTCTTTGGGATGTTTCTGATTCCACTGGGCTAAATTCAAGAAGGTCACATACTGAATATAATCACGTGTTCTCCATTGAATTCAAAACAGACACCGGATTTGTTCTATTTGGAAAATTAAGGTGATATTTCAAATTTGACTTTTTGGTTAAGATTGTGATACCACCCCCCTTTGATACCGTATCTTTGATTGTCAGCGTGAGCTAGAGGTGTAGGATTTGCAAAAGGAATAGACATTTTTTAATTCTTAATATGACTTTATTAAGAATAGAACATAAATGTCTAACAATTTAGATAAGTTTAATTAAGCGAGAATCTATAATGAACTAACACACAATGATAGTTAAACCGAATCGCGTAATTTAGACCATTTTCTCTAAGTTATAATTATTTTCCGCCTACTCTTACTTCTAATAATATTACAAGTCCTAATACCAAATAATCAGTCCTACCTTAATCCAAACTTAGAATCAATCTTTATATGAAAATATCTGGGCGCGCGTGCAATGGTATGCACCTTGTATTAATGGTTGATTTTCCAGGTAACTTCACGATTGGCTGTCAATTCACGCTATTCTCTATCACACATACCATTCCCCAAAATTGCCATTTCACTTACTGAAACTTCTGTTATTTTAAAAGCTATCTTATATGCATTTCTTGTTCACATTTCGCTTCTTGGGTTTTGGTTGGAAAAGAGTTGCCATTAATCTTGGCCACCAAAGAACCCAGAGGTCATGTTAAAGAAAAGACGCGTGAGCCCGTCACAAGATGTTTAAATATTAAAATTCTTGAAAAAATTTTCAAAATTAAAAATATATATATTATGTATTATATGTGTACTTTTAAATTAAGTGCATTTTATTTACCTAGATGTATTACTATTATTTACATCTATGAAGTTTTTAAAGGAACCTACAAACAACAAAAGTTGGCAAAAGTGTAGTTCATGAACTGATTGGTTGGAAGCACATGTTTGCAATTATCATGTGACTATGATGTCATATGAATTCAACCCATTACTCTCAGGTAATTCATAGGTTTTCATAGAGAGGTTTCATATACTGCGAGATGTTGATTCATCAATAAATATATATATTTGAAATAATTATTGAAGATTCAACACATTCCTTATGTTACCTTACTATATATTTGAACACGAAATATATCAATTCCTTTAAAAGAATGATCTTTGATCTTGTATCCTTTGTCGGGTTAGAATTCATTTTATCGACTAAAAGTGATATTTTGAATGCTTTCAAAGTTTCTTATTTGTCAAGGTGGAAATATGAAAATAAATAAATAAAAAACAAACAAACAATAATCTGCATTTTGTGAATTAAAGTTGTAAAATAATTACAGGACGAATAATTGATGACCAAATTTGACATTTCAAGCATACAAATACTTGAAATACATGGCATATTACATGAAATCCAAATCAGTGTCGTATACAAGGGTGTGGTTTGAAAGTTTAAGCCCTCCGAGACACTAACAGATTTTTAATTCTTAGTATAAACAGTTCATCTCGGTGCTTTCATCCATGTTTTTTTAAATATAACCCTTCCAATAAACACCGACTGTGTACGACCCTGATCTGAATTGGTACTTCCTTCCCAAACTTCACTCCTACGTTAGGATTTTAATACTTAGTTCCAATTTAATACAAAACGCTCCCTCCCCTTATTTCTCACAACAGTATTTGAAATAATCTAGTAAAAAATAGCGAGTTTAATTAAAAAGAAATAAGGAAAATATTTAAAAGTGTTAGGACAGTTTTGTCTCTCTCTCTTTGTATAGATATATATTAGTTTTATATTTTACTAGAAATAAAAATGTAACATTTACACATGTTAATTTTTTAAGCTTTTCCAAATAATAAGTATCTTTAAAGACAAAAAAAAAACGATTTTATAATTGATGTAACTCTAAAGAAAGATTATTTTTTTCGTTAAAAACTCTTATAACAAAGGCAATGCCATTAAACAAAAAAATAATTGCAAAAACATAAAAACGAATACTTTATCAATAAATGTTCTATTTTAGACATGCACAGAAAAAAATGTTTTTTAAAAAAATCGATGTAACTAAAGAGATATGAACACATTCTAATCATTAAAAGTCCTTAAACGAGTACGACAGGATTTTACCAGTAAAACAGCAAATGAAAACTTCTGACATCCTCAAAAAAAGAAACTCCTACAACACAAAAATACGAAGAGCCTTAATTCACGAGCAGAGGAGCGACACAAAAATCGACAATTCATTCCCGGAACAAAATGACCGAAACGGAAACGCAGAGCTGTGTAACCACCCCCCTAATTCCGATGCCGTGCATCTCAACTCCTTCAAAACACTTCTCGAAAACTGCAGCTCTCATTAAATTCCCCCAAAAAGGAAAAAAAAATTGCAAGGGCTCTTTCTGAAGGTGCGCTCACTTGGCGCGGAATAAGATATGCCAACCCCTTCCTCCCCCCATGCTACCGTCTTAAACCCCCTTATCCCCCAGTGACCTGAACCTCCCCCCCCACACACATCAACCAAAATCTACACGCTCGGATAACTCGAGCCCCCCTCCCCCTTGAATGGAATCCCCCTCTTCCCCCGAGTTGTGCGGCAATTAATCTAGAATGAGTCGCAACGTTGATTAAAAATATTCCTGAATAATTCGGATAGCGCGTGGTCCATTCAATAATTGAGTTTGTTGCCCCTGGGTGCTCGCCCCTTGTCTTGTCACTCTTCGCGCCCTGGATGCAGTAGCGGGGGTGCTTTTCTTTCCACCTGTATGACGCCCTCTCTCTCCCTCTCTTTGAAACTCTTTTAACGTTTTCTTTATTCTTTTTCACACCCTGTGAACACCGGTGCAGAAGCAGGGGTTTCATAATTCATCGTTTATCGCCACTTTTCCTCTTCCGCGCCAGAAGTGGCACAAATAGGACTGTTTGGGAGTGGAGAAATCTTTAATATATAAGAAGTACCAGCGGAGATATAAGGAGCAAACTGATCCTATTACTTTTGTTTTGAGGAGACAGCGCAAAAGTTAAAAGTTTAATTTTCTAAGCTCATCAAAACAAGTGTCGTTTCACAATTTTAATTTGATGAATTGTATCTTTTTTCCTTCAATCAAACAGAACAGGGGTACTCAACCTTTTTTTTTTCTGCTAGGCCGCATACATGTGTCAGCTATTTCACGCGGGCCGCATACATATGTTATTTTTTTCACACGGGCCGCAACATGAGGATGAATGGGGGAGGGGGAGGAGAAATGTTTTAAGATCAAGATAACATAGGAAATTTAAAATGTGGAATATTATAATTCCTGTTTTGCTTTTTTTAAATATTATATTTTTTTATTTTTTATTTTTGTTATTAATACTAAATTAGAAGCATTTAAGAAACACTTCTTGACAATTTATGCATCAGTAAACGGTTTCATATGATAACTAATAATATAACAAACTTCATAGGATGTCTTTGCTACCGCTGTGATATTACCACTGACAAAACACTTAGTTGCTGTTGCAAGGATTATTCAAGAAAATGCCTATTTATCAACTCTTGAAAGAGATCTTCGAGGAAAAGTGTCATTGAATGATTCCTGTTTATTGGTATTTTTTTAAATACAGCACTTTCGTGACAAATCAAACAATTACTGATCCATGTTTGTTTTTCACTACAAAATAGTCAACTTCCCAATCGTCTTGGAATGATATATTTTCTTCGAATATTTTTCGCTTGCAAGATATGAAAGTTAGTTAAAAATTAATTCCACCCACTATTCATTCCACTGTTGTCTATTATTACTAACCGTAACTGTACCAAATAGAAAAAGAATATCAATTCGTACCCGTACGATACCGACAACAGAAAGCAAAATTGATATATTATATCTCTTGACAAAGAATTTTCCACCAATTTTTTTTGTACAATTTTCTTAAATAAGGGAATTTCTCAGAGCAATGGGCCATCGCCAGGCAACTTAAAAAGGCTAGGCGGGCCGCAGGTTGAGTATCACTGAAATAGAACAATAAAACTTGAAATTTATGAATTAAAGGATGAACTGATCATGAACTGGAATATACTTGTGATATTATATTTTAATTACAAAATTAGGTAATGTAAAAAAATAAATAAAAAGAACCTCACTTTGTTTTTCTGTTATCGATAACTACGGTCTTTCTTTTTAACGATTATACACATACAGTAGAACGTCGTTTATCCGAACGTTTATTATCCGGAGCGTCAAATATCCGGATCAGTTTTTTCAGAGACCTTGCAGCAAAAACGAAGGTGTACAATGGTACAGCGAAAAATAAGTGATTATTTTCCACAATAAAGGTAAAATTGCGACATTTTGCACCTATTTTGCTTTTTCTTCAAGCGTGTTTCCCGCATGCGATGATTTTCAATATTCGTATAATGTCCGGTTTCATATACTACGGGGATCGTATTCGGTTTTGGGTTATCCGAACAATCGCGTATCCAAACGGTGTCTGGTCCCAATTGATTCGGATAAACGGCGTTCTACTGTATGTAATAAATTAAATTAATATTTAATTAAAATTCGAATCTTATTCATTTATAATATATATATCTTAATTCCGAATACTCTATTTCGAAATGCTTCTCATTTTATCCCGCATTAAAGTATTAAAGCCTACATTTTTTGGCAGATTTATTTGTGATTCCTCGTTAAAAGGATTAGACATTGAATTCTTGATGGATTTATTGGTGACTACTAGTAAAAGAATATCTTAATTGCTTGCACGTGACTTTCTGAGCGGTTCTCCCCAAAACACTCTTATTTCATTTCTAAAAATAATTAATATTTCCCTTCACTTGAACAGGGAGTTATATTTTTACCATTCCATATTTCCCCTATTTTAACTCATATTTAAATTTAGAAAAGGGATAATTCTCAGGGTTTATTTACCTATTAAGGGATATTTTACCTTAATAGGTAGGATATGGGCGTTCTCTCTACAATGTTTCAAATACGTAAACAAATTCTTTGCTACTCACCTTTCTTTTGTCACGAGACATTCACACACACACTGAGAACTGACGACAATTTATTACTATCTTATGATAAGTATTAAATAAATAAAAGTTTAGCAACACAAATTTAAAAAATTAGTTTATTTAATAAAAAGCTTAAACATCTCTCTTAATGCTTCAATTTCTCTATTTCAGTTCTAACAATTTGATTACTGAAAAGTTATGAAAATTTAAGAAACTTTAATCGATCTTAATTTAATGTGCTAAATAACTTGTGAGACAAAAGGAGAGGATCACATCTTTTGGGAAGAAAAAACATTGAAACTTTTAATAAGTAGATTTTCAAATATTTTTATCATTATGCTATTATATCTCTATATATTGAACTGCGTTGCGATGTAATTACATTTTAGTAATGGGCTTGATTCATGAAGTCACATGATAAAAACAAACACGTGTTTTCCATTGAATTCAAAACAAACATTAAACTAATTGTACTTTTTCCCTTTTGTAAAACTCAGAAAAAATTTTCAATTTCATTTTTGGGTTTAAAAGATTTTTTAAATGTTGGGGAAAAATTTTCCTTAAAAAAAGATTTTTAAATTTAAAAAAGTCATTTTTTAGGGTTAATATTTTTTAAATAAAATGCATTTTTTACATTTTGTTTTTTTTAAAGAAAAGTTTCTGAAAAAGGCAAAGGAAACAACCCCGGGGCCCGCGTGAACTGATTAGTTGGAAACAAAAAGATATTTTTTATCGTGTGACTGTGACGTAAATGATTTTTTTAATTTAATTGGGTTTTAGAACCCTTTGGGTTTTCACTATCAGGGTTTGACTATGACGTCACATGAATCAACCTCATTCTTCACTAGAATTTTTTTTTATAATTCAATTTTATCACAAAATATTCTTAAAGGAAATATCAAATTTATAAAAGTAATTTTTTCCCCTTTCATTTAAAACTTTCTAATTCTTTATAATTTTTTGTCACAAATTATTTTATGTTTCGGTGCGAAATAATGCCACAAATAAACAAAATATATGAATTAACTATATATGTTAATTTTTTTATTTTATTTAACCACTTGATTTCAAATAGTATGAAAGTCTGGTAAACTAGTTATTAAGTTTGTAAGCTTCGCAGCCGGCTCTACAAGGGAAAAATTCGGTCCGAACCAATTTCTTTACATAAAAACCCTTTATTAAAAAAAAAAGAAAGGGCTTGGGGGGTGGAAAAAGGTTTTTTAACCCCAAAGGGAAAATGGGGGGATGTGGTTTTTTTGGGGAAAAACTCCCGCTGGGGATGTCATTCTCCCAAACTGAATATGACGAAAAATGAAAATTTTTCGTCATCGGCCTGCAGTTTTTTTTGATTAACGTCTATAAAAAATAAACAAAATGTTAAGGAATTTTGGGTATATAGAAACAACTATTACTATTTGAAAAGTGTAACGCAGATATCAGTTAACTTTCAAAGAATTATAAATCCAACAATTTTGCATGAATCTTGATGCTCCGATTCTGATATGCATCTTGGTGTTTTTTTTGGAATAAAAAATTTTTGACAACTTTTTTTTTTTTGCGGTTTCCCCCCGGATAATATTCTTAAAAAAGTACAAAAAATGGTTCTTAAAAGGGCAATGTATTTTCCCCCCTTTTTTTTAAATTTATTTTTTTTAATTAATTCTGTCTTTAATATATATAGTTCTATCAAAAATAGTTAAACTTTCACTTTTCTTTGTAATTTTATGGAGTTCAAACTTCCCCTGAGAATATTCTTCAGTCAGGATTAATAATTTCGACACACACAAAGTGCCTTATTCATTCGTTCCGAAATTATTATTTTTATGAACATATTTTTCTATACCCCAAAACCAATTTATTCTCAGCCTTTTTTTCCCGTTTCGTACACTTTTAATAATTTTTTGAAAAAATTTGGCGGGACATAACAATAAAAAAAATTTGAAAAGTATTTTTACTTATTAATGGTAAAATAGTTTATGATAAAAATTTTTTATTGTTAAAATAAAATTTAAAATGTACGAAAAAGACAACAAAATGTCTATGGAGTAAATACAGTCGGACCTCTATATAACAAAGTCTCTAAATCCCGGAAAAAAATTCGTTACATTGAACATTCGTTATATAAAGGTTCATCTTTTAATATACTTTATAAACCACATAAAATAAATTTTAATTGAATAAACACTATAATATATATTAAAAAAGTAATTATTCACACCTTTTTTTAAATTAATATATGTTTATTTTATGTATCTTACAAAAAAAGAAACAAAGAAAAACTACAAGGAAAACAAGAAAAAAAACAATGTCGAATGTGTCAGTGTATTTTTAATATTAAGAAAATAATTTTATATTAAAATTAATGAATTCTAAGGACATTTTCTAATTTAAAGCATACAAGTAATATCAAACATACATTATTTTATAACTAGAACACGGGGACAAAGGACAACTCCACTGATTGTGAAAGGGGATACCGAAGATGCTTTTAGTGAACTGGACAATGGGGGTTACAGGTTGCACTTCTTGGATTAAAAGTTTAGAACTCTATGGCTCTGGGCAAGTTAGGATCTAATAAAACCAGTTCAAAATTTATGACCACCATAAAGTGTATTAAAGAGAAAATAACTTGAAATATTCAAATATACTTTGAAAACAGCGAGAAAAAAAATGAATTACAAAAGAAAAAGTTTATTATATAGAAAAAGTACTTCGCTATAGAGAGGCCAGCCATTTAACGAAGAAAATCGTGAAATGTTCAAGGTTCCACGAAAAATTTCGCTGTATAGAAAAATTCGCAAAAATTCGGTTTGAGTGCAATTACAAATTAATTATAAGAGTACATTTAATGCGATATTTGAACTTAATGATTTAGTTTATATTTTATCGTAAAAATGGCAATGCCACTCTCATTTCATCATCTACATTTAAAAGTCTGGATCTTTTTTTCATGTTTATATTTGTTAATACTGAAAATCCGAATTCACACAAATAAGATGACGAAAATGGCAACAATATTTTTAAAGATTTTTTGGCTATAATGGGATAATCACTAATTTTAGAACAAAATGAATTAATTGACTCTTTCGAATGTTTTGAAATTAAATCTCAATTATTACACAGCGAAATTGGTTCTTTACTTCTTCCTTCAAGGTTAATTCATATGCAGATGTATCCCTTACCACAAATGGATTACGAGCCTATTAAATTTTTTTTATATCTAAATTTGGGAAATAATGTTAAGGTATCCGACTACGTTCGGAACCGTGATTTTAATAAAAAAGCGCATAAATGGATGATTTTTATGATATTTAGAGTCACTTAGATTATAATACATGTATAAAATTGTTTTAAAGACATTTTGACAAAAAAAAATTTATTTAAATACAGTATTTCGGCAAAAAAAATTAACTTAGAATAACCTTTTTTCAAAATGTTCTCCTTTTTTGAAAAATGCTTCTATTATAATAATATTTTGCCTGTATATAGCTCAGACCTCTGTACAGAGGCTCAACTATGATTTTTGAAAAATTCAAATTATTTTCAGAGTTACAACCAAATGAAATAATTATCGGCGTTTTTTTCTTAAAATTGCTCCCCTCTGATGTCGTAAAATATGGATAAACCCACTTCTAATATATTTCAAAAATTCTCGTTGAGCCTCTGTACAGTGGTCTGAGCTATATACAGGAAAAATATTACTATAATAGAAGCATTTTTCACAAAAGGAGAATATTTTGAAAATGGGTCATTCTAAGTTCATTTTTTGTCAAAATATTGTACTTAAATAATTTTTTATTGTAATAATATTCTTAAAACAACTTTATATACATTTTCTAATCTAAGTGACACTAAATATCATAAATATTATCCGTTTATACGCTTTTGCAAAATCACGGTTCCGAACGTAGTCGGATACCTTAGATGTTTTAAATTGTATTAACTACTCTTATTCGTATCAAACATTTTATTTTATATGCCTGGCCTGTATAATGCACCTTATTTTTTATAATTACTTTTTGTAGAAAATTAAACTCTCTCCGTATCTAAATTTAGCAATTACATAAAAACATTTTTCTAAATATTATTATCCTAATGAACAAAAGGAAAAATTAATGGGACTTATTCATAAGCTTTTTCTACACCTTATTAACGAAAGATTTTACGATCCTATCCTAAGATTCCTATCCTACATAGGTTTTTTTCTCAATCCAAAATGGAACTCTTTCTGGAAGATAACGTATTCAAATTGTGATCTGTAAAAGTGTTTTCAGTGCGCTAATATAAATGTTGCGAAGAAGTAGATATTTAGTGAGTGAGTGAGTGAATATTAACGTAGCACCGTTCAGTTACACAAGGGCTTTTGGCGACGGGCCTCGTAATTTTGAAACATGATCAAGGGACGAGGACGACACCTGAGCTAGCACTCCCCTCTCCAAACTACCACACCACACCAACGGGAGTAGATATTTAGTATTTTTAAAAAAGAAACTTCATTTCACGAAGTTCGATGGAGTTATAAGGAAGACACAATTTTGAAGGGGAAAAAAATTTTTTTAAATTGCGGTATTTCAGTTACAATCGGGACTCTAAACTTCGACCCTGACCTGACACACATATTACTAATTTTACTAGGCACTTAAAACATATCTGAATAATTCCAGAAGAATATTTTGAGACCTAGTTATAACATTAAATTGTTAAGGTGTAACATTACTCATTACAGTACAAATAATAATCTAACATGAAATGAATATTTGAAAATATTGGTATTGACTTTTAAAAAAAAAATCCGTCTTATTCTTTCATAAAAAGACATAGTATCCACACGCTTACATTTTTATGTTTTTTACGTTTAGATATATATCTGAATGGTTGATTTTTTGTTAAATGATGAATAATGCTTTTAAAAATAATAAATTTTTATTATAAATAAAACCTTTTGAATCAATCAAATCTTTCAATGATTTATTATTTGTGCATTTCTTATGCAATTCTTGTATGCAAGTACAAGCATTACAGCATTGTTGACTTTGTATCCACGTAAAAAAAAGGTAAACAATGATTTTGCGAGTTCTTCGAATGGAGTTATAAGGAAGCTTTTACAGGTAAAATGTAAATTTTTGTCGAAAATGAAATTCGAAGGTCGAGCGAGCATTTTCAGAAGAACCGAATAAGAAAAAAAAATACCGTCCCCCGCACCAATTTAATAAAATTTTTCATTTCAGTTACTTCGCCATTTTTATTTATAAAAAATATAAAAAGAAATATAATTCCTATGAAATTCGAAATATTTTTTAGTTTTTCTAAATTTTATTTTATTACTTATCAAGAAAACGAAAAGCATCAAGGCATGTAAAAAACAATGTATAAATGTTTCGATCTATTCATTACAGTGATCATTATCAGGCTGAATTAGTATGCGTTTTCATACTGAAAAAATCAAAATAAGAAAGCGTGGACTGACAAATTGCAAAAAATAGATGTTTGGTCCGTTTTTTTTTTATCTCGTATTCAAGATTTCAGTATTTTGTGTAGGGGATGTCTTTCAATTACATACAACTTTGTTACGTAATAGTTCAAATTAAACATATTTAGTGATATTAATCGTAATGTCATATTTAATTATCTTAAATCTGTACAGTATTTGATATTAGTTACAGATTTAAGATAATTAAATATGAAGGTTTAATAATGAGCGACATCTCTCTGATAGCCCTAACTGCTTTCCTTCTTAAAAGTAATTCACACACATACTCACTTACAAGATCTCCGGAACTATTATATATACAGACTTTAAATTTGGCAAACACGTTTCTGTTGTTGAGTAGGGATCCGCTAACAACGCGTTCTGCAGAAATCAACTCCCAAAATAGTTACGGAGGCTTTATAGATAATAAAAAAATCCCGTTTTTGAGTAATTAGATTTACAGACTTGAAATTGGGCAAGCATGTCTCTTTTGCTGAGTAGATCTGTGTCAGGCAAAAGTAATATATATAGTACTCTCTCTTTCCCATTCCAGTATTAAAAATACTATTTCTACAGATTTAAGTCACAATTCAAATTAACAAGTTAAAATTAAGGTTGATCATTTCAATAAGTGAAGACTGAATTGCTTTTATCTAAGCTTAAAAAGTATTTGAACTTCTAAATAATTACAGTTAAAAAGTACAGAATGTATTCTTAGATAAATTATGTATTGCGTCGTTTAAAACGTATTGTTATAATCATATTATACCTGTATTTGTCTGAATTAGTTTTTGCCATGATTTCTTTTGATGTTTCTGCTTAACTCCTGTCAAGTTAGTTTTCATTTTTATAATAATACTACGGTTGTAATTTTAGGCGTAATATAATATGACATATTTTTAAAAAATCATACTTTTTTATTTTTTTAAAGCTTAATTAGTGTCTAGAATCCCCCAATAAAATAGTTGGAAGCTACATAAAAAAAGTATGGTCTAATAGTATAAATGAATACTAAATTTTCAATGTGTGTTTATTCTTCTATATTGTTTCATAAACAAAGTAGTTTTAACTTATCATGTAACTAAAATGCAGATTTCTTTCTTCAAATGCTGTCATTTATAGTATTTTAAGTAACAACCTAACAATTTTATTCCTTTACAATTTATCATCTAAAAAATGACTGTAAATCCCAAAAATGAATACCCCAATTATTTTTAAAAAATGCGATGTTATGATAAAATTACAGTTTCACAATCGGAGAATATTTCCTTCTTGAATATTTAAGGCGTGTTGGAAAGCTAAAATCAAATTTTTTTTGACAATCTGAGATTTTTACATTTTTAAATTGTATAGATTTTAATCTTTCTAAAAATACCTTATTTTAACCTCTAGGGTAATTAGAAGCCCTTAAAATGTATTTTTAAGTAATCGTTGAAACTGGGCTACGCCCATTTGAATGGCGAAAAATGTAAACAAAGTACTTCGTTTTTGCTTAAAAGTTGTGAACGTCTGATATAAACCAAAACATGCATCTTTTATTGTAAATTGAGCCTTTTTTTATTTATTTCCTAACCGATTAAAAGTCTCACTGTATACGTTAAAATCAATTTATCTCAAAATGTAAATTTTGATTTCGATGTACCTTTTCTGAGAAACTACTGTTCACAGGTATATAAATTTCTTATGATATATTTACAACGATGGCTAATATATACTAAAATGAGCTTTTCGTAAAAAACTCAAAAATTTATTTTTTACAAATTTTTTGTGTGAAAAATGGGTTAAATTTCGTAATGTTTGATAAAATATTTCATAAATTATTAAGAAATTCAAAATTAGCTAAAAGCTTATTTCAGTATAATGAGAAAGGTGTACTTTAATTGCATGAAAAAAAAATTTCAAGCATGTACATATAACAGATTTTGAGAAAAGGTACATCGAAAACAGCCAATTTAACATTGTCAATATATAGAAAGAGAGAGGTTTCCAACTCCCCTTAAAAAACTTCTGGACAGCTCTGGGTTAAAAAAAATCCAAAAACGCGTAGACATCATGAAATTTATTTATTTATTTCAATTCCTACTATTAGATCACTCTCTCCCTATATATATTTTGTTCAAATTTTCAATCATTAATAAAATACTTTCTGTTCATTCATTCAAGTTCAAATACATTTTTAAACTTGTAGTGGGTGACACTTGATGTTACTAAAGTTTTTTCAAATGATAATTCATTAATTAAATATAGAAACGAAAGAAAAAATCTTTATTGACCTAAGTAGGAATTGACTTGAAAAACTTTTTTTTATATAACTTGTTTTTCAATTACTTCGCTCTGGTGATACGCATTGAAATATTGATGACTGCCCTTCTCACGTTGAATTACGATTACGTTACGCGAAGGACAATTCTCTATTTTACACACAAAGATATATGATGATTTTGAGATAACTTCATATCAATACGCAAAAGTCCTCATTTTTCTCCACGTGATATCGAGACAGCGGACTCGGGATCCAATGACTATCTCTCTTTTCTCTCTCTCTCTGTCTATCACTTAAAATAACATAAATTACAAAGCAATAAAGAGGAGAAATAATCAGGCATTTATATAGAATTACATAGCTGCAAATATGTCTATGAAATATTAATTATTAATAAAATTTTGTGACGGGCTTACGCGTCTTTTCTTTAACATGTCCTCCGGGTTCTTTTGGGACCAAGATTAATGGCAACTCTTTTCCAACCAAAACCCAAGAAGTGAAATGAGATAGCTTTTAAATAACAGAAGTTTCAGTAAGTCGTATGGCAATTTGGGGAATGTTATATGAGAGATAGATACAAGCGTGAGTTGACAGCCAGTAGAAGTTACTCTGAAGATTCAGCCATTAGGTCAAGGTGCATACCATTGCACGCGCGCCCAGACGCCTCTTCATAGTATTGAAGCTACAATCAAATTGAGGTAGGATTGACTATTTGATATTAGGACTTGTAATATTATTAGAAGTGAGATTAGGCGGGTTAGATATTGATAGTGGTCCAAGTTACGCGATTCGGTATAACTATTATTGTGTGTTAGTTCATAGTAGATTCTCTCATAAACAATATTATCTAATTTGTTAGAGGTTTAAGTAATAATCTTAATAAAGTCATATTAAGAATACAAAAATGTCTTTTCCTTTTGTAAACCCAACACCTCTAGCTCACGCGGATAATCAAAGAAACGGTCACCTTAGGGGGGCGGTTTCACAACTTGCATACCAATTTTTAAATCAAATGTGTTACGTATGAGCTGAACTAATTTTATATTACTTTTTAATAATCAAGGGTTCATCCGACTTGGGAAAGGTAGCCGGGGTGGCCTAGAGGTTATGATCACAAATTCAAGGTTGGCGTGTCATGAGTTATAACCCTAGTTCCGCTGAAGACTCACCGTGTTGATGCACGTTAAATCTGTTGAGGCTCAAGTGAGTGCTTATTAACGTGATACTATAAAGCAACACAAGGGTTATTGGCGAAGGACCTCGGTCTAGTGACGAGAACGACACCTGAGGTCTTTGAGCCTCGATGGATAACCTGCACGCCGGTTCCTCTATACGATGGATCTTCAGTGGCTCAAGGGCTCGAACTCCTGACTCGCCGGCCATGAATTCGTGACCATAATCACTAGGCCACCGAGGCTCAAAGTACTCCCTAGACGTGGTGTGGTAGTCTGTAGAAGGGATGCCAGCTCAGATGTCGTCCTTGTCACTAGACCGAGGTAGAGAATTACAAGGTTTGTCGTCCATTGCCTTCGTGCTGTTTTATAGCGCAACTCTAATAAAACTCACTCACTCGAATTATAAAAACAAATAAATTTAATTTTTTTATTTTTAATGGCACTTCTGATTGGTGTTATACCATTGCAAACCTAGTACATTCTCTGAGAGCTGGTATCTCTTTTTAGTGCGGCACCATATAGGTGGTATGCCAATCACCGCAAGTAATTCTGACACCCAGTTTTCTTCCCAAAGCTCTGACGATGCGAAAGGGTTCTTGAAATTTTGTTTTCCCGAGAGCACCCAAGCTAAATAGGCACTTAAGGGATTTTTTACATGCCGCATAATCATTCGACATGGACGCTACCAATTTTTGAAGCATGAAAATCCACCGACTTGGGCCGGGGTTGAACCCACAAACTTGGACGTGCAAGGCCAGCGACAAATCAACTACGCCACCCAGAAAAACAAACAAAAACAATTTTTTATATATTTAAAAAAAAATAAAGAAATTCTTTTGTTGGTAGAGACATCTTGATTCTCCTTTTTCCATCTTGTTTTGTTTGTTTCACACTCTCCTATTCCTGAAAAAACAAAAACTCGGTTTTCCCATTTAAAAAAGGCTTCTTATATTTAAATAAAATCCATTTATTCTTTTTTTTTTTCGATTTAAAGTGGATATTTAAAGGGGGGAAGAGGATGGGAATTTCTCATCGTCCTTAATTCGGAAGAGCTTTTGGCGACAAAAACTTCTTGTCCCGCTGATAGCCAATAATAAGGCCGCCTTCCCGGCAACCCTGATCGTCCTCCTGTGACACCTTTTGTACGGGCTGCTTGTTTTGCTGCGAAGACGCATTTCCATGACAAGGCCCCCTGCCGTCCGCAGAGGCAGCACGGGCGTCTGGGGCATCGCAATTATTCCATTCTTAATGGATAATTCCTCGCTCATTAATGGAATTTAAAAGTTGCTCCCGCTCCCAACAACTATTCATCTATCTATCCATCCGAAAAGAAAAGAAATTTTTTTAAAAAATGTGCTTCGTCCGCAAAAGGTATTTTTCCCAGATGGTTTATCGAGTGGCTCCGAATTTGCATTTTTAACTCGAATATTGAGCGTTGTTATCTTTTTCGCCTTCCTGCCAATAGCAGCAGCTCCGTAGCCGATTAATCATTGGCTGACAGGGAAGTGGTGTACCGTAATAGTGAAAGTTAAGAGTTGCTTAAGTGTATGGAATTGCTGTGCACGGAAGAAGAATTTTTGTTTTTCCGGAACTTCTCCCATCTCGGCGCTTTTGCGAAAGATACTCTTTAAATGGTGGAATTTTTAGATCAAACTGCTTGACACTTAATCCATTTATTTGTTTTGACGCTTCGAAACAGTTGCGTGGGTGGTTGGGGTGTTGAATGCTTTTATTTTTCGTTCGTGTAATAATTGGAATTACCTGGCAAATATGGCTTTTTGTGGACTGGGGAGGTTTTTAAAATCTTGATTTCTTTCAAGAAAAACAAAATTTTTACTTTACAAAACTCTTATTAGACCAGTTCTGACATATGCATCTTTGGCTTGGATAATATCGAAATTGGCAGAACATGGCATCTTTTGAGAGAAAAATACTTCGAAATGTACTTGGAGATGTAAAAAAAATAATAGCGAAAAAAGATACAATTTTGAATTATATAGAATTTGTAAATAATCTAACATCGTTAAATACAAAAAAAAAACAAACAAGTAATATAAAAAAAAAATTAAGTCAATTCCTACTTAGATCTACAAAGAAAAATTTTATTTTAGCTACTTTTTATTAAATAGTTACAATTAATATAAATATGCATATACATATGACAGAATCACAATATAAGTGGCAAAACACCTTTTAAACTAACATTAAAAACTTTCCAACCACATTAAATTTGTAATTACATTTTTTAATAAAATTTGAATATGATAGGTAAGAATTTATCTTAAAACCAGTGTAAAAGGAATGCTGAATGTTTATTCAGGTTAAGTTAAATCTTCATCACAAATTTAACAAAACTATTTTATCCAATGGTACTGCTATGTAGAGGAATAATATCGTCTGAAATATGTCTCTCAAACTATAATTAATTGTATTTTGAATTAATATTTGCAAGAACTGTATTAACATCACATGTGTCATCCAAGTTTAAAAAATGTATTTGAACTTAAGTGGATGAATAAAAAGTACTTTATTAACAATTAAAAATTTGAATAAGATATGTAAATATATATTGGGAGAGAGTGAACTAAAATAGTAGGAATTGAATAAATAGATTGAATTCGAATGCCAGATGATAATGTTGTTAAAAAGGTAATACAGCTCAAAGTCACAGAGATTCGAAAGAGTGGAAGACCAAGACTGAGATGGGCAGACTCAGTGGAATCAGACTTTGGGATTATAAACAGGAAAACTTGGAGAACAGAAATAAACAAGAGGTCATTACGGAGGAATCTTTAAAGGAAGGCAATGGCCACTAACCCATTCATCTTCATATTTTGCCAGATATGATGATAAATAATTCGAATTGTCTATCTCACATTAGTGAAATATTACCTATAATTCTACGGAAATGTTAACAATATTTCAGAGAAAGTCGTAATATAACTTTGAAAGTAAATTTTATGGGGAAGAAACTTAGAGTATTTTCTTCATTTCATTAAAAAATTCGATTTTATTTTTAACAAAAATATTACTTTAGCATTTTAATTTTTTGCCCTCAAACCCGAAATTTATAATCATATTTCGTATAGGCCGGGGTATAACGCACACTTTAAGCACAGAAAATAAGATCGAAATTTACGGGTGCGCGTTATACGCCGGGTATGAAAATGAGAGCTTTAAAAATTGAAAAGATGATGAACATAAAAAAAAAATTAGACTTCTATATATATCTAAATATCGTTTATTTAAAAGCGGTGAGACATTCCTTATGAACCAAAAGGGTTGTAGTTCTAGAAGTATACTTTTTTTTCTAAAGCTTGGAATAATACCCGAATTGTAAAACTTAAGAGCATTGTGCATTTCAGCTTTCTTCATAAAAAAAAAGGAATGCGTGTTATACGGAAAATGTATCTAAAAATTAAAAATTGCTGCTTGAAAGTATAAGTACACGTTATACGTTACGGTATGTGTGTGCGCGTTATGGTATGAAATTTCACTTTTTAAAAAAAAAGTATTAAAAATAATTTTACTATAAAATAAGTACTTCGAAGTTGAAATAAGTTATCAAAATATGTAAAGTTTGTTTTGCTAGAAAATAAAGCACATTCAGATTTTTAGGAGCAGAAATGTACCCCAAATACACTCTTTTTTCTGTTCCTTTTGATATCGTAACAGGGAGTGAGTGAGTGTTTATTAACACCCCTCTCTAAGGTAACACGAGGGATGCTGCCGACGGACCTTGCAATTTTAAATCTCGATCAAAAGATGAGGACGACACCTGAGCCGTCACTCCCACTTTCTAAACAGCAATACACCAACTGAAGGACTTTAAGTAAAGACAGATTTATTTTGTATCAGCTCCTCTATACGGTGGTCTTCAGTGACATCAAGACACGAACTCACGAACAAGTTTGTGACCATATCCCCTGGGCAGTCATGGTCATCAAGTTTTGACATAAATAATCTTGGCCACTACGTGGTCATGCTCACTCTGGTATAGCAACTACTTAGTTAAATGCTACCACTACCATCGTAAGAATAAAAATAAATAATGTTTGAATTTCGATTTGATTCAATTTTCACCTAAGTCTGCTGGTGACGGATTTAGGTATTTTGAAGCAAGTTTCCTAAGACCATGGATATTTAGTTGGACCATATTACCTACAGGGTTCAAGTAGCCAAAGTTACTTCTGATCTAATACCTCATTTCCTTAACTTCCCTTCAACTTCACGTATGGACGCGGGGGATCCAAAGCCTATGCTATGTTATGGTTTTGCAATCCTTTGTAAGATCTGGCTTGGGGCCCAAAATCTGACTTTGCAGGATTACCCTAATATTCTACGTTGGGCCAATGGTTACACTTATGACTCATCTAGTCCTATAAGGCCTAATAATGAGGTTCACCCTTTTTTTTTTATCAAAATTTTTAGCTTATAAGAAAAATCTTTTTCTGCTCCGGCCAAAAAGTCTAGGTCATTTGAAAAGAAATCCATACCACCGTACAGTCCGGATTTGTCGCCCTGTGACTTCTAGGCCTTTATGCCACTTAATACGGTTTTTTGTTTCTATTTGCACGATGAAGTAAAGGAAGCTGGGCAGGATTTCCTCAAGAATGAACCCCGTTCTCTCTAGAGTGAAGACAGACCTGATACCGAAGCGATGGGACCTGTGTTGCAACCCCCAGAACGATTTCTTTTGATTTCTAAAAAACAATTCTTTTTACTGAACTTGTCCACTTTTCATTTTGGGCAACCTTTATATAAGCTACAAAACTTGAAAAAAGATTAAATACCTTTCAAGTTTGCGAGAGGAGACAAAAGAAATCAAGAATTATTAAAAAAGAATTTTTTTGCTTCATCAGCAGCTTTATGTTAAGGGAAATTTTAATATTAGGGCAATATAAGTTTTTCCCTTTATTTTATCCTGTATACAGAAGAGGAACAGAGTATAAATGTAATATCAATATGTATGCGATCCCCCGTATGAAATTCAATAAAAAGATAAATTATCACATCACAATTCTTACCGCTTTTTGAACTTATCTTACTAAATACTCTCCATTTGCATTTTTTTCCAAACCATTCTATTTCTCTAAAAGATTTTTCCAGAACACCTCACCAACCCCCTTTTTCGTCCCCTCCCTTACCCATTTTCAAATCCTTCCCCCAATAAAAAGCACGGCGATTCATTTTCACAGTATTAATCTACCACTAATGATGATTAATGCCATCTCATGAGGCATCAAGTAGAGGAGGGAGGCCCGCACCTCAGAGGGAGCTGCAAAATTTAAAAGTGCGCGTTGCCACTATGACGCCGAAATGATGAATTAAACTGGTTTTGTATTTCGGTGGAGTGGAGAAGGGGAGTTAAAAAGAGAAAAAAAAAAAAAAAAAAAAAGGGGGGGAAGAGAAGAAGAAGAAAAAGAGAAATTGGAGCATCATTATTTTTGCGGCTCCCGCGTGACATTGGATGGCGTGAACATTGAAAAAAAAATAAATAAATAAAACAATGGAAAATAAGTAGATAAATAAGTAAATAAATAAAAATAAGTTACGAAAGGGATAGGTAAAGGTTTTTGCCAAAAAGTTTTTCATGCATTCTGCGCTTCACGCTTTTGTTTGTTTTTATTTTTATATAGAAACGTGTTGGAGGGTTGCCGTGGGGAGATACGTTTTTGGCAAACGTTCACTTTTCTCGTTTTTGTTGACATCGTTTGGGACCTCTCTGATTTTTGTTCTCGGAGAAAATTTCGAGATTTCGTTTTGATCAAAAATCTGCTCTCTCTCTCTCTCTCTCTTTGTCAGATAATGTTTTATTTTGAATACACTTTAAAAATTTTTGTTCGTTTTAGGAGAATTATTGAACATTAAAACGTCCGTTGGTGTCAATTGGTCCCCGAAGCCTGTTTACTTTGTTCTCCTTTCCACATTTTTTGCAGGGAATTTGAAAAATTTTCGTGACTTTTAATCATTTTCCTGGTAATTACAGATAAAAAGTTTTATGGTTCTAGGTTAATTAGGAGGGATTTTACAGCTGAATGTACGTAGAACGTCCACTGGTGTGGTTTTGACACCAAGGCAATTTATCCTTATAAATAGTTGTCGTTCTACAAAATATAGTTCACTAGGTAGATACTATTGGTAAAACAAACTTCCGAAAGTCCTATCGCAGATTTATTTGACCTTGAATGCAGCGTTTTTAGGCTCGCAGCGGAAATGAGTCAGTTATACTACAATCGTTGTGTCTAAGTTTTTCGTTACATATTATTTGTTCACCTGCTCA
>BMAV01001967.1:37765-48740 GCA_019973955.1 Trichonephila inaurata madagascariensis | reverse complement strand
TCCCCTAACGTTTTAAAGCATTCAGTTGAACTGAAATTTTATATACATGATTGTTTTAGATGGCAATACGATACTTTAATGCTAATTAATAAAAATTAATTACCGCTTAATATTGTGATTCTGTTCTATGTATATACATATTTATATTAATTGTAACTATTTAATAAAAAGTAGCTAAAATAAAAAATTTTCTTTGTTGATCTAAGTAGAAATTGACTTAAAAAAATTGTTTTTATATTACTTGTATACAGTTGTTTTTATCTTTTATATATGATTTGTTATTTAATTTCATTTCTGATGATTTATTAACTTTTTAAAGTGACTGACTACATGTGGAAGCGTGATTTTGAAAAAGCTTATGAATGAATAATATTTTCGATATTGTCCCCTGAATTATACAGTATGCATGTGAAATTTCTTTAACAATATTAATACAATAAAAAAATTATTTAAATACAATTTTTTTGGCAGAAGTTGAAGAAAAAGGACTTATTTTCAAAACTCTTATTTTATTGAAAATGCTTTTGCAACAATAGTACTTTGTCTTATATAGGTAAGATTACCGTACTGAGACTGAACAAGGATTTTTTTAAATATATTATTTAGGAATGGATTTATTCATATTTTACTAAATCAGAGAGTAGGGAAATCTTTAACCAAAAAACCTTTTACGCGCGTGTTTAAGTTACTTTTAAATTAATTTTACGGCACCATGAAACAAACTAAGCCGTCATTTGTTCCAATAAAAACATTTATTAATAGAACAGCAAATTAAGAACATTATTTTACATTTTATCTTGTTGAGTAGTTCATACACTACTTCACCAAACGATTATGGTTTATTTACATTTAATCTTGCCGAATAGTTCAAATACTACTTCGCCAAACGATAATGGTTTACATACATTTAACCTTGACGAAGCAAAACCGTTTATTATTTCAATTGATCGTAATTCTAAAAATAATGCGAATTTTTCAAAATTTCTAGGTCAGGCTCTGTAGAGAAGCCTTAGCTATACATACACAAAATATTATTTTTATAAGAGAACTGTTATTAAAAATATAATGTTTTGAAAAATATGCCCTTCTCATACTTCACTTATTTTTTTTTTTTTTTTTTTTTTTTTTATAAAAAAATTGAATTTAAATATTTTTTTATTATAATAATAATTTTTAAAGCAATATTATATGCATATTCTATAATTCAAGAAACATTAAATATCAAAAACAAAAATTATTCATTTATAAGCTTTTTCAAAATAATGGTTCCGAACGTTGTCATTCACCTTAAAAGTTTAAGGTATCCAACTACTTGCGACAACTTTTTTTTTGAAAAAATGGAGATATGGGGATTTTTTTGTGATTTTTAGATTAATATAGTATTATTTTAAGGAAAAAATCCTAAAATTGAAAACAGAAAAAAAATTTATTATTATTAAAATGGGAAAAAACCGGTAAAAATGTGCAAAAAATTACATAAACGGGCCCGGTCTGTACAAAAAATTTATGAACAAATTCTAAATTTTTCAATTTTGTTGTGTTATTTTGTTATTTAAGTTTGAAATGACCTTCAGGATAAGATATATTTTAATTTTTACGAAAACTAGTGCACTTTATCTTAGTGACTATATGAAATTGCTTAAAAAAACAGCGATTATATTCACATAAAGGACTGTAAATTTTGAAGTAAAACAGTGATTGATAAATCTGAAAGTCAAAGCACTTCTACTGTTATACAGAACATACACAAAAAAATTCAGCAAATTATTTTCAAAACTGTTTCAGCAATCGCTGTTCCCGTTTGAATTTTTCGAAAAAAAAACACATTTCGAGTAAAACACATTTTAAAGTTTGACATCATGTGTAAAGTTATGGCATCTGCTTTTACTAAAGCACTTGTAGTTTTTGTTCTAGTGAATGGAAAATAAAAAACTCGGTATTTTTATTAAGCTAATAAGATGGACTATAAAATAATATAATAAAAAAAATTGTCGATTTTTGTAAAATTAATGATTTTAGGGTAGTCGGATGCCATAAATAATTATCTGTTTATCTTTAGAGCAGTCCAAAATCTCATCGTTTTAATCAGCAATGGGTTTTTTAGGGGGAGGCGGGATGAATCGGGTTGTAATTTATGTTATTCACAAAATTAATTTAAGGTTTCTCTAGCTCATTTTTCATAAACTTTCATTTCCGAGTATCCAAACGACAGATTACATTGCATCTATCCCCTCAATTGAGTATGTTTCCTTCCTCCTCTTCTCTGAGAATGTCTGCGATACATACATCAGCCAAAGCCCATAATACACGGAGAAATCAAAGCATCTTTCCTCTTAATGACCCAGTATCAGGAACAATAAAATGAATAATACATCATCAGCGGTTTGCACAGCTCCATCCCCGAAGGTGTCCAAACGATATCTAAAGATAGTAGACAAAGCGCCCCTCCCCGAGTGCTCGCGCTCATCTCCGTTTCATTTGCATGTGAATGATGCTTCGTGCTTATGAACTAAATTGGATTCTCAGAAACTGGCAACGGTGCTCGCGTCTACGGTAATTCTATGAGGCATATGTCGGCTTCCCGCTAGTTCCGGTAGGGACCGCTGCACTCTGTAGGTCCCCAATCGCATTTACATGTGTCACTTGCTACGAATAGCCCTGGCCCTCTCTAATGCAGGTCAATTCTCACATTGAATTTCTCTACTATATTATATACGTCTCTATGCGAGGGCGCTATTTGTTTGCGCGAATAAGGCATAGGAAATTCGTTTTGCTTTCAAAAGGCGGAGTCGCTTCGCTTTTAATACTTGACGCATTAAAGTTAGAGGAGGGACGAAAAAGATTTGTATATTCGATTCTCTATTTTGGCTCCTTTTTTTTTTTTTAAGAAAAGCTACTCCTTTTTGGAGGAGTATGGAAATTGGAATAAAATGCAAGCGTCGCGTGTTAAATATATTTTTTCTTCGCCTGTTCCTCCTCTTCTTATATCTTGCTTTGTGTTGAGATGCTTTTTTGTGTGGGATCGTGCGAGCAGTGTAAAGCCGCCGAATAGAGATGGGGTGTCTAAGAGGCGTAACGGATCTCTGCTATGAAGGTAAATTTAATTCAAGCAAGTTTTGTTCGGAAGATTTGTTTTCGACGCCAATTTGGGAGCCAAATTTTTCGAATTGGAATTCTGAGTTTTTGATGAAATTGTTAAGAGTGCACATATATATATGCAGATTCGCAGAGCTTTGAGAGCTTATAAATATTTATTTACACTTGAAATAATGTTAATCTTATAAAATGAGCAACTGGAGTTATAAACAAATAATACATAAAAATAAAAATAAAAATAAAAATTTAAGTCAATTCCTACTTAGGTCAACAAGGAAAAAATTTTATTTTAGTTAAATTTTATTAAATAATTACAATTAATATAAATATTACACACATATGACAGAATTACAATATTAAGTTGCAAAATAGAAAGCAATTTTCCTTGCAATTTTCCATATTCTTTTCTGTATATGGTGTTGGACTGTTATTTTTGTTTGTTACTATTAATTCATTCATTAAATTTATTTATTACAACAAAATAGTATAGTAAAAAGAAATCACATTCTCAGAAGTTAGTCCATCTCAGGTGGGATTTGAAACCCCGACTTTTGGATTAGAAGTCCAACGCGCTATCCAATGAACTACAAGGACACAACGAGCATTTTCCTTCTTATATATGGAGTTGGACTATTATTTTTGTTTGTTACTATTTATTCGTTAATTATATAAAAAATTAGTTAATATTTGAAAAAACTGTGTTAACATCAAGTGTCGTCCACTACAAGTTTTAAAAAAAATGTATCTGAATTTGAATGAATCAATAGAAAGTATTTTATTAAAGATTGAAAATTTGAACAAGATATATACATATATATATATATATAGGGAGAGAGTGAACTAATAGTAGGAATTGAAAGAAGAATTTAATCTGGTGTTTGGCATTTTAAAACTAATATAATCATTAAAAACACAAATCTGCTTATTTCAAAACATGTTAAAATAAAACTATAGCGAGCATATTTATTCCCATTTGTCTTGAACTAATTATTTAGCAATAAAATGTATTCAGTAATTTCATTGGACTAAGACGATCACATGATAAAAAGAATCACGGGTTCTTCATTGAATTCAAAACAAACTGATATTATAATTGAACTTATTGTTCTACTCGCGTAAAATGTAAAAGCGCATAAATTTATTAATTGTGTTCACGTAATTGCGTTTATCGTGTGAATGTGACGTCACATGAATTATGAACTTAATGGCTAGAAACACGTGTTTATCACTATCATGTGACTATGAAGTCACATGAATTGAGCCCATTATATTTCCATCCTATTACCATAGTAACATAACTGGTACAAGATTAAAGTAAAGAGCTTAATTGATGGCGGTCGTATGATAAATCCAACCACGTGTGTTCTCCATTGAATTGAATTCAAAAATAAAATAACATTAGGTGTGTACTTGTTGTTATATTTGTAGAATTTAAATAAAATTTCAAATTCGATATTGGTGTAAACGTCTTCACTTATTTCGATTCTTCAAAAAGTTTTTCAAAATTAAAAGAAAAATATTATATTATCCGTGTATTTTTAAATCAAGTACATTTTGTTTACTTTTGTGTGATGTTATTGTTGATAAATATGTTGTGACATCTCACGCGTCCTTTCTCTAACATAACCTCTGTGTTCTTTGACGGCCACGATTAATGGCAAATCTTTTCCAACCTAAATCCAAGAAGTGAAACGAAGGCTAGATGCAAATAAGATAACCTTTAAAAGGATAGAAGTTTTAATGAGCGTAATGGCAATTTAGAGAAAGTTCAGTTCAGAGAAGATAGAAGTGTTGATAGACGGCTTACCTAGAATCCCGTAAATCTCGCCATTCAACCAAGGTACATACCATTGTACGCCCACTTGGAGAAATATTTGAAGTAGATTGGACGTTGAGTATTCAACCAAGGTAGGAAGATTATATTCTGAACGCGAATCTATTATTGATATTGAGAGTAGGCTAATATAATATAATTATATTAATAAGTGATCTAAATGCGCGATCTGTGTTAATTAAGGCTACGTGTTTTGATTTATTTTCACTTAATATAAGTTTGTTCGAATAAAAAGTTTGTTAATAAATGTTTGTTATAAAATAAGTTTGTTTAATAAAAGTCATATTAAGAATTCTAAAATATCTCATCATTTCGAGAATCCCACACCTCTAACTTACGCTGAAACCCCACGACATGGTTTACGAAGATCGACCATGTCGCAATGTATATTTAAAAAAAGTTTCTGAAAAAAGCATAAGTTGGCAGCAGAGAAATGCATGAACTGATTGGCTAAAAACACGTGATTGCATTTATCGTGTCACATGCATGAATGAACTGATTGGCTGGAAAATGATGAGTGTAGTTATCATGCGATTATGAATAGGCTCAATTAATGTAACGTCATAGTCACACGATAGTGAAAGCCACGTGATTCTAGCCAATCAATTTAAAAACTCATGCGACGTCATAGTCACAAGATAAAAACTATCTAGTGTTTATAGCTAATCAGTTCACGCGCTCCGGTGTTGCCAAGTTTTGCTCTTTGCAGAAACTACCTCTTAAAAAGTACACATGTATACAAACGCATTTTATTTAAAAGTATAAGCATAAAATACGACTTTTTTTTAATTTAAAAAAATCTTTTTGAAGAATTTTTTTCCCCTAACATTTAAACATCTTTACCCAAATATGAAATTTGAAATTTTATCTGAGTTTTACAAATAGAACAAGTACAATTAGTTTAATGCTTGTTTTGAATTCAATGGAAAACACGTGTTTGTTTTTGTCACGTGACTTCATGAATCAAGCTCATTAGTTTAATGTTTGTTTTGAATTCAATGGGAAACACGTGCCTGTTTTTATCACGTGACTTCATGAATTGAGCCCATTAAGCTCATTAGTGATTTAAACGCTAAAGAAGGAGAAACAAATCCATCAATTTGATTTTGAATTTTTTTTCCACCATTTTTTTTTTTTTTTTCGATAGACATACTTTTTTCTTTCCACAAATGCATGGAAATTTAACATAGGAAGCAAGATGTGCTAAAAATATGTGGTTTTTTCTTATCCTTTTTCTTATAGTAGAATAGGATCATAGAAAAGATCATTTTGTGTATGATCATAAGAAAAGAATAAAGAAGAATGTAAAATCATTTAGTAAGTTCTTAATATTTGGAAAATAGGAAATTTAATTGATTCTATTTCCTTAAAAACTCAGCTAAAAAGCTATAATAAGTACATATAAATATCAATTGGAGATGATGCGATCTATTTTTTTCTGCGCATGTTACATGGCTTTATTTTCTAATTTCATTTGAAAAATAATACAAAAATTTAAAAAATTAAATCATATAATTTTTTTTATATAAAATGCGTTTAACATTTTAATAATAATATCGTTAACATTCCAGGAAAAAATAAAGTTTCGAAACCATTGTTACTATTTTTTCATATTACCCTTTATGATTAATTTATTTATTTATTACTTTTAATACGTACCATAGGTTTTAAAATTATGCACTTAGAAATTAGTTATATTATATTCTAATTCATAAATTTAAGAACAACTGAAAGATATGTGCAAAGGATAACTTTAAATACTATTGATTAACTTTATTACAATAAAACTTAGTTTATAAAATGTGTTATAATAAAATAATTAAATAGACAAATTATATTTTTGTGAATAAAGATTAATTTGTTAATTCATCATTATCTATTAAAATAAAAATAGCCTTAAGACACCCTCAATTTTTAAAAATAACATTATGTTAACATAAGTAAAATCCGAAATACAATTTCAGAAATAAACATTAAGGTATCTCAGGACTCTTAATTTGCAAATTTTTCAATTTTTTTAAAAAATATATATATATGTTGAAGTCTCAACATTTCTGAACATTTTGAAGCCAAACTTTTGTTGATACTGTGAAAAATTCCGAAGTTATTGAGAAATAACTAGTGAAACTTAAACAAAAACCCTAACTTCATTTTTCTCAAAACAAAAATTTTAGCTTGCACGCAGGTTTTCTCAAAAACTAGATATGATATCAGTTTGAAATTTCATACACGTGTTCAAAATAAGGCTCTTCATAACTTAAACAGCAATTTTCAAGTAAAAAAATTTTAATTGAATTTTTTTTATTTGAATTTGAATTAATTTATTTCTTAAAATTTTCGTTATAATTGTATTTAAAAAAATTTTTTTTCCCTAGATTTCTTAAAAGTTAGTATACCCTCAAAAGTGCACATTTTTATACAAAGTAAAACAAATTTTGTAATTCAGAATCGTGCGCGGTGTAAAATACTGGTTTTCATATTTTTGAAAAATTGTCTAATTTATAATTTTTTATAACTTTTCTAATTTTTTCTCAAATTCCTCGAAAATTTGAAAAATAATGTAAATATATATGATTATCATGTGGTAAAAATTTCAAATTATTGTTTTGTTTTATTGCTAAGTTACGTTGGTTTGAAGAAGGATGTTTTTTTCGAATGTGCGGATCTGAGGCGCTTTAATCAAAGTTAAAAGTATGTAATAATTTTTTTTTGAAAATTTTTTTTTTCACTTTTCTGTATAAAACATTTTAACCAAAGAAATGAATTTATGATCAAGTAGTGTAAAAGATTTTTTCGAATATAATGGAATTACGCCCAATTTCTATTATAAATGACACATATTCAACTGCAGAAGAACAGGTCGAAGTTATGACTTCGGGCAATTTTCTAACATAGAGAAATACTTACTAAAGAACTTCAAGAGGTGTTTCCACCAGTGTTGACTAATATGGTATCGTTGGATAGGTACTGAAGCGTAGAGGAAAAATTCAAATGTAACTAACTACTCGTCGAAAATTAACCATTTTTTTTTTTAAAAAAATATCGAATTCATAATTATTTTTAATAAACAAATAAATAAATAGAAAGAAGTTGAAGTGAACGGCGACACTCGTTACATTTACGTGAACAATTTATGTACACAGAATATGGATATTTAATGTGGACCCAGCCATTTGTGCCGTTCCCTGATGAGAGAGGCATTTGACATAAAACTTGTAAGGCATTAATACTCTTGGCACCAGGCACATTTTAAAAACGGCTGTTTGTTGCATTTTCTGCATATCGCTTCATTTATTGCGAAGCACACTTTTTTCACAGATCTGAAGGAGGATACGTATGTTTGAACGATAAACCTTTGGAAAATACACCTATGCCTTTAATCAAATATAAGTGAAAATACTTGACTTTAAATTAGGTAATTCATCGAGATGATGCCTTTTTTTACAGTCAAGTCCACTTCAAGCGACATATTCCGATGTAGGGAGGAATAATACAGTTTCAAAACTTCAATGTTTCTGTATAAGTTCTGATAATCCTTTATATGTGAGACTCAATAAATAAATATGCATATGTGGTGACATAACTTTGCCAGTACCTTAAAATAGATAAGTGATTCAATTCGACGTTTTACTCTTCACAACACACACAATGCCTTTTTAATGGTAACACATTTGCCAAACTTGATGAGGAACATTTCTTTTGCTTTCCTCATTAATTGTAAATGGTGTGTGTGCATGAATTACTAAATTTTTCATTAAACTAATTATTATTAACCTACTTTTTCAAGCTCAAGCTTAATTTTAAATATTCTCTAAGCTGGTAATTGAGAAGTTAATCAAATAAAAGGTTTATTTAAATTTTTTTTTAAAAAAAAACATTTTTTTTTTTAGTTTTTATTCTATTTTAAGGTATCCGACTACGTTCGAAACCATGATTTTAAAAAAGCATATAAATGGATAATTTTTAGGGTATTTAGTGTCACTTAGATTAGAATACATGTACAAAATTGTTTTAAGGACATTATGACAAAAAAAAATTATTTAAATACAATATTTCGGCAAAAAAGTAACTTAGAATAACCTTTTTCCAAAATGCTCTCCTTTTCTGAAAAAGGTTTCTATTATAATAATATTTTGCCTGTATCTAGCTCAGACCTTTGCACAAAGGCTCAACTATGATTTTTGAAAAATTCACATTATTTTCAGAATTACAACCAATTGAAATAATTATCGGCCTTTTTTCTTAAAATTTCTCCCCTCTTTTGTCGTAAAACATGGATAAATCCACTTCTAAGGTATATATTTCAAAAATTCTAGTTGAGCCTCTGTACAGAGGTCTAAGCTATATACAGGCACAATATTATTATAAAAGAAGCATTTTTCACAAAAGGAGAATATTTTGAAAATGAGTCATTCTATGTTCATTTTTTTGTCAAAATATTGTACTTAAATATAATTTTTTATTGTAATACTATTTTTAAAACAATTTTATATACATTTTCTAATCTAAGTGGCACTAATATCATAAATATTATCCATTTATACGCTTTTGCAAAATCACGGTTCCGAATGTAGTCGGATACCTTAAGTAAGTGACTGGTTTCGTCCCTAAATTCTAAAAAGGAAGATAAACTATATGAAATATATCTTTAGCATTATTATAATATTTTAACTGCTCTAGAATTTTACTGAAGAAAAGTTGATAAATTGTATTTATTTCTTTTTCATGTTTATTTTCACATTTTAAGGAGTCATAAACTTTTGTTTCATAATTTGTAATTGAACAACATTAATATTTATTACAATATCTAAAATGATGATTTCCTCATTCTTAAATCAGCATGAAATTATTCTTTGAACTTATTTTTTCTCCATATAAATTTCTATTCCAACAATATAAATTTTACAGTACGATTCTCCAATAAAGTAAAATTTTCCGAGCTCTCTTAATGTGTGTTTAGATATATTTTATAAATTTTAAAAAAGAATAAAAAAAGATTCTGAATCTACCATGCATTAAATAAAATGGAAAAACTGATTTTCTATGTAAACCATATTTTTTTTTATAAAACTTCATGTTCCTAATTTAAAGTATAAAAATATTATGATTATGAGGCTTCTAAATATTCATTATATAATTTTAAAAATTGTTGCTGTTTTTTTTTCATTTCGTGTTACTTGCTCAAATAAGATTTAAAATCTTTAGTTTTGATTTTTTCTTCTCTTTTGATAAAAAAAGTTCTCTGACATGTGGTATGATCGTATGATAGTTTTATCACATTAAGCCATTTATTCAAAATTTCTTAATTTTACCGATTCCTTCAAACATTTTGAATCTAATTTTGGACATCTGCATTTTTTAATCTTTTTCGCAAGGAATTATTGATGTAAAAATTAATAAATACAGCCTTAACACAATTTCATATACATACTTAATTTTAAATTAACTAAGCCTAAACACTTTGTAAACTCAGGATTTTCTTAAGCCAATTCTTATACTTCAAAAACGAACAATAAGAGAAGTTCTGGAATAAATTACATTTTATAGAAAGCATAGTAAAATTCCTTTTGTATTGCTCAGTTTTTCTATCCCGTTGTAAATATATAGTGCTTTTCTAATTCAGCCACCTAAATAAACAAATTTTAAATGAATTTTCTTTCTTGAGTAAAACGAGATAAAAATGCTGTAAAAGCAAGCCCATTTTTTTATGAAAAAAGCGTCGCCAAGTCGAACAATGACTGGCCTTTGGTGGCAACCTTCCAAATCATCTAATTGTAGATGCGTTCCTCAGCACTTGTTAAGGTGATTTGGATATCGAAGGAAAGCAACCTTCTTCTTTTAGCATGTCTTTAGTGGGGAGGCACAAAGCTTCGAAATATAATCTCTCGGCGGGATCAAGCTCTTAGAAATGATCCGTGATGAAAAAACATATTCGGGGGATCGTGCAGAAATTCGAATTGGGTATTGGCACAATTTCAAACGAATTTCTCTTACTGAAAGAAGTTTCATTTTTAACTTTATTATCTATAATTTGTTTTCTTTACT
>BMAV01001967.1:7118-32765 GCA_019973955.1 Trichonephila inaurata madagascariensis | reverse complement strand
AGAAGTTTCATTTTTAACTTTATTATCTATAATTTGTTTTCTTTACTTATTTTCTTTACTCCTATTTTAATCTGTTCAAAACGATATGTTTCCATTTTATTCGATGACTTTATTTGTCCTGTTCTGAAAAATGTGAAAGAGGGGAAAAAATGTAACTAATTGTTTGTCTTGTGTTTCCAGCATTCATCAGAATTTCTTTACTATTTACTGTGTAATTAAGTGTTAATTTTTACGGGATAAATAACTTCGAGGATTATGAAGTTATTAGAATGTTCGTAAGAAATTAGAATGAAAATATTTCCAGTTAAAAATGCAGTCAAAAGAGTTTTTTTCTATTTGAAAGCGCTCTTTTTGAGTACTTTTTAAAAGAATTAGAACACTCTATCAATTTAAATAAATTGTATTTCTTAAAAAAAAAAGACGAAAAAAAAAATCTGGATAAATTGATCTTTAGAGCGCGCCAATACTTCTTTACAAAATTCATCCATACATGAAGCTTTAAAAATAGGTAGGCATGTAAAAATATGCGATTTAATTGAGGAGTAAATTTTACTGAATGGGCTAAATTAACGTGACGTCATAGTCACATGATAAATGTAATATCGTGTTTCTAACCAATCAGTTCATAAATTCATGTGACGTCGTAGTCACAAGTTCAATGACATGTTTACGTTTAATCAATCCATGAGAGTCGCTGTTGCCAACTTTTGTTTATAACAGAAACTTTCTTTTAAAAAATATATATTTCTATACAACAATAAAGCACATAAGTAAATAAAATACTCTCGATTTAAAAGAATGCATATAATATAAGAGTTTGTTTTAATTTTGAATAACTATTTGAAAAATCTAAATATTTAAATATTTTTACCCTATCAGATTTGAAATTTATCTAAATTTCACAAGTAGATCATCAAATCTAATGTCAGTTTTGAATTCAATGGAGAATACATCTATCATGTGACAGTCATGAGTTTTGTTTCATTAAGTAATAGTCCTGTTTAGCTATTGTCAGGTTAATTAGCTAGCTGTAAGAGTTTTCAAAGACTTTTGGGGGTAAATTTTAATGAAATACATTGATTATAATATGACTTTTTTCATCTATGATGATACGCATTATATTATTGATGTCAATTACAGAGAAATTGTTGATTAGAACAGTAGAGAAAGTTTAAAAATTTCCAAAACAGCTCTTTACTCAGAGACGAGCAAAAACCCAATGTTTTTAAGGCTGTCTTCGGTAAAAGTACGAGAGCTCTAACTAAACGCGAAACACATTTTCAGACAAAAAAATGACCCAATATCCATGGAAATTTGCAATATTATAACTCGTACCTCTGTTAACAATATAGGGTTTTTAAAAATTTCAAAATATTCCGTGAATACTTTCTTTTTTGTTTTAATACGTTAAGGCAAAGTCCATTTAACATTACGGAATAGGATAAAAAATTCGAAACACATTTATACCAGAAAAAATGAATCAACTCGGTTAAAAATGGGAAATATGATAAAAAATGCTGCTCTCTAATGGATAGTGAAGCCAGAATATCATATTAATTTTTCATTTCTTTTTTATCTGAAAAAATGTTCCAAATTCAGGTCCTATTCTTTAACATTAACCGAAAACAGTCTTAAGGACATTACAAACAGATCTTAACACCTTATGTGGATAATTTTTTTAATTGTATAATTCCCGGATTCAGGTTAATTTTCATATAACGTGTAGAGAAGTACAATTTTTTTTTTAAAAAAAAAATAAAATAAAATGAACATATATAAATCAGTTGCTTTTAAAATACTTTTAATATTTTTTAGAGGTGGAATATTTTTATAAAATATTGTACTTCTAAAGGAAGCAACTTTTTTTCCCTATGGAAAATATTAATAAATGGTTTGTTTTCTGTGTTCTTTCTTAAATAAACGTTTTACTTTTAAAATGTTCACTTAAATTGCCTTCGTTAAAACTATCACTCTTAGCAAGTAACAAAAACATACAAATTTTGCAATATTCAACAATACATACAATACAATATACAATAGTAAATAGAAAAATGGTAAGTCGGTTTCAAAAAATTATTTCCTTGAAACCTCTTGAGCATAGAAAATCTTGCCACTAAGGATCTGTCTGAAGCAGTGGTTCCCAAACTTACTATGTTCACACGGACCCCTTTTTATACCAAAGACTTGACCCTGTAAAGTTGTAAGGTATTCACCCGTGGGTGATACCTTACTTCTAAGTTATCTTCGTGACCTAGAGGTGTGGGAGTGAATGAAGAACCAGGAGTTGCAATGATCTTAAAATGTATTTATTAAGATCTTAACCTAAACACTACAATGATAATATTTATATTATAACTTAGCTGATCTGAGGTGAGAAAACACACAATACGTATTACCAAATAAACACGACTTTGATCACTATATTCCCGCCTATTCCCTAATCTCAACTTATACACAGTCCTAATATATATAGTTAGCAGAATTATCCTACCTTAATCTCTTGTTTAACCGCAATCCTCTCGGATCCTAAATATCTTTGTTTATCTCGCGTGGAATAGTATCCATCTTGACTTGATCGCTCTGTCACGGATAGCTTCACGCTCAATGACGGATTTCTTCTCTTTCTTCAATTCACGCGCTTAAACTCAGACTAGCATAATCATTTCCCAATAGGTCATCCGCTTACGTTAAACTTCTGCTATTTAAAAGGTTTCTAATTTGCATATTCACGCTTCGCTTCTGGATTTGGTTGGAAAGAATTTGTCTTTTTCGGCCCCAAAGAACCCAAGAGGAGTTTTTAGTGGAAAACGCGATGAGCCCATCACAAAGTACCCCCAAGTAAAATAGGTCTATTTCAATGCATAACAGAAAAATTACAAATTCAATTGGATGCCATGCATGATAAATGTTGTCCCAAAAATAAAATATAAATAAAACAATGTGATATAAAAAAATTTATTTATTCAAATTATAACGTCTTGCTTAAATATTTAAAAACACATTTTTTTCCAATAAGATGGATAAACCTGATAGGATGATATGCGATTATTTATCTTCGGATCTATGTTGTATTGGATCCTGCTGCCCTGGAGACTCATGCCTTGATCGCAAGATTGCTTTCCCTCTAAACTTTTGCGCTTTCGATTCCTACGATTTTGTTTACTTTTTGAGTGTTATTAGAATTTGATCTTGTCATGTCTTAACTTTAAATTTTTAATTTTTCGTTTCTATACGCTACTGTTCCTTGGCGAGTGGCCTGATGTAAATGGATCGATTTACGATTTTTTTGTCATATGAAACAACAACAGCCAGTGGCGCACACAAGAGGGGGGTCCTGACCCCCCAAAAGCCCTTGATTTTTTTCCAATTGATTATAATTCTAAGTATATAGTGCGTAAAATTTAATTAAGTATTTGTTATTAATGATTAATTTTATTAATTAATGTAATTATTTATTCAATAATTAGTTTTTTACTGTGTTTTGTTCCCGAAAATCGACATAATCAAAGGGAGCATGATACAATAATGGTAAACTTTCGATCCCGGACTTCCCCCCCCCCTTGACAAATTCCTGTGTGTGCTACTGACATCAGCAGATATCAATTGCATCAAAAAATACTTAGGAAACACACTTTTATCTTCGTAACAGTACAAAGAATAATACTCTTTTTTTAATTCCTCTACCATTAGTACACACTCTCCCTAAATATATATATATATATATATATATATATATATATATATATATATATATCTTGTTCAGATTTTCAATCTTTAGTAAAATACTTTCTATTCATCCACTCAAGTTCAAATATATTTTTTTTAAAACTTTCTGACACTTGATGTTAATACAGTTTTTTCAAATATTTATTCATTAGTTAAGCTAAATTAATGAATAAATACTAACAAACAAAAATGATGGTCCTACACCATGTTTAAAAAGGAAAAACGCTCATTGTGTCCCTGTAGAACATTGGATAGCGCGTTGGACTTCTAATTGAAAGGTCATAAGCTCGAATTCTACCTGGGGTAGCCTAATTTCTGAGAATATGATTTATGAATGAATAAATAGTAACAAACAAAAATAATAGTCCAACACCCTATATGGAATGGAAAATGGAAAATCGTTTCCTATTTTGCAACTTAATATTGTGATTCTGTCATATGTATGTAAATATTTATATTAATTGTAATTATTTAATTAAAAGTAACTAAAATAAAAAAATTTCTTTGTTAACCTAAGTAGGAATTGACTTATAAATATTTTTTTTTATATTACTTGTTTGTTCAAAACTAAGGTACATTTAATGCTTTCCCTTCAGGTCTCGGTATCACGCACCAAATACAATTAAACAATCTAGACAACATCTAGATGCACGACTCATCACTTGTATTCTATGTAATTATCTACATTGTTTCATTTTAAACTTTTTATATAATTTTTACTCTAAATCTTTTTAAAATAATTAATAATTTATAAATCTCAAAATAATTAATAAATCTCAAAAATAATAAATAATTTAATTTTACTTCATAGCAAACCCATCGCGGCCCGGCCCCTTAATGTTGTTCATGCGCCCTCAAATTTATTTTAATTTGCCTCGGACCCCCTCAGCAGTTGCAAGGAACCCCTTTGGGAACAACAGTGATCTAAAGTAGTGGTGTTCAAATTGTGTTTCACGGAACCCTGGGGTTCCACGAGGCATACCAAAGGATTCCATACGTCACAATAAAAAATCAAAGAGAAAATTATGAAAGTGTATGCAAAATGGATTCATATTCTTTATGAAGTTTGCATAACCATAAGTAACTAAAGCTCGTCCCAATCATTAAAACTGAAAATTCTACTAATATATAATAACTTTATTTTGTAATATTTCTTACAAACTTTTACTGTGTGATATAATAACTTTATTTTTCCACATAAGTACCAAGTAGATTGAGACATTTGTCATACCGCTTGATAAGATTCAAAAAACTCTGCAGGAAAAAACTCAGGGCTTTGGGTTGAGAAGAAGCGTTTACTTTTGCTTGGATTTTTTGGAGGTTGAAACCAGGGCGTCACAGTACCTGTGAGATACTGTGACACCCTGTCGAAATTGAAAGAGGTGATCCGGAAAAAGCGTCATGGGCTTCTCAGATCTGGCGTTCTGTTGCTGGACGACAGTGCGAGACAACACTCGGTGACTGCAACGCAAAACCATATTGCAGCTCTTGATCGGGAGCACCTACAACATACAGTCCTGATCTCGCACCAAGTCACTTTCATCTGTTTCTGGCTTTGAAGAAGAATCTCGCCTGAAGGCGCTTTGGAAGCAATTCTGAAGTCAAACAAGCCGTTAAACGCTTCTTCCGTATGCAGAGCCCTGAGTTTTTCCTGGAGGGTTTTTTGAAGCTTATCAAGCGGTATGACAAATGTCTCATTGTACTAGTGTAGAAAAATAAAGTTATGTCTTATCTTTAATGTCTCATTCTATGTTTTGACTTTCATGCACAACTCTGACCACACAGTCGACACAGGGGAAATTTATTTTCCAACTCACCCTCGTATAATGCATAGGTAGATGACACTTAAACCACAAATTAATATTATTAAGTAAATTATAGTATCATTACATTATTTTTTTACAAAAAAATACACTTTACCTACATGCACCTAAAGCATGTTGATCTATATTAAATATTATCTTAAGGTGCATTCTTCTGTGTGTGGAAAGGGTTCCCCCAATACACCTTATAGCTCTAAGGGCTCCATGTATCGAAAAAGTTTCAAGACCACTGGTCCTCACGGTACATTCTGGTACATCACGGGAAAAGGATTTATTTTGTGTGGATTGATAGAGTACTTATTAACGTCGTACGAAAAAGTAGTATGATGACTATTGGCGACAGACGTAATTTTGACCCGCGATCAAATGACGGGGAGGACACCTGATTTACCACTCCATTCTCCAAACTTCATCGCATGAGAAAACAAATGTTTTGAGCATTAAAAAAAATGTAACTTGCAACATCGTCTCTATATTGCGGATCTACGGTGACATCACAACTCGATAAATAACAAGAAATGTAAAAAAAAAAAAAAATTAAGTCAATTCCTTCTTAGATCAACAAAGAAAATTTTTATTTTAGCTACTTTTTGTTAAATAGTTACAATTAATATAAATATGTATATACATAGGACAGAATCACAATATTAAGCGGTAATTAATTTTTATTAATTATCATTAAAGTATCGTATTGTCATCCAAAACAATCGTGTCTATAAAATTTCAGTTCAACTGAATGCTTTAAAACTTGAGAAAAAAAAACCTTTTCAAGTTTTGACACAAGTCGCCAAAAGGGTCGCTAAGTCACCACAAATGATGCCAACGTGGCTGTATGTGTAATTCTTTGAATAATTAGTTTTAATCAATTAATTTTTATTAATTATAATTAAATTATTGTATTGTCATACAAAATAATCATGTATATAAAATTTCAGCTCAATTGAGCACATTAAAATGCATTTTATTAACGATTGAAAATTACACTAAGATAAATAAATAAATAAATATATAGAGTGTGTGAGTAGGAATTGAAAAAAAAAACCCTACATTTTAGCTCGAAACTATGATTACTCTTCTGTTGTGGACCCCTAACTCTGTTGAACCATCGAAATATTAGAAAATATCTCAAAAATATAAAATCAGTATCGATCAGCATTATTTCTATGCCAAGAACTAATTTTTTTTTTTATCATTTTGTATCATTTCAATTTTAGAAACAAACAACAAAAATTAAAATTAAAAACTGGTGTTCTAATAAAGTCTCTTTCGCATACAATTTTACCGATCTGTTAAAACTTTAAAATCTTGACCAAAGAATCTGCTCATCAAATACCACAGCTGTATTAAGACATAAGAATGCGGATCGATCCGGGCATCCATTAGGAAATTCCTAACAGAATCTCCGAACAATATACTTCTCATCGGCATCTCAAAACACATTCCTAATTGATGGATCTCGCCAACCGACCATGCAGACACGGGGCCGCCTTAATTGCCGATTTTAAAATCTTTTCATCTCGCGAGCGAGTTGACTTCCTTTCAACATTATTGGGAGAGTAACATCGTTGCGACATCATTTAGATTTTCGTAGAAATGGGACAGATAACACATATTCCCTTTCGACGATTATTTCCTTTGCTCCGAAGTGAAATGCAATAAACAAAACTGAAGAGAAGGCATTATAACTGCTACAAGCATTTGGAACGAATTAGAGATACACTGTTGAGAATAGAACTCAGCGCTGATCAACAGTGGAGTGAGTCAAATGAGTCTTTAATTTTAGAATTCTCTCTCGTTTCAATCTCATATTCTCTATATTAATCATTTGCTGTTAATGGTATCAATTGCTTAGTTTTAATTTAAAATGCGAAATTTTGCGAATGTGTTTAATATAATTAATTATTTTTCATTAAAATTTATTGCATTTCAAAATATTGTCCAATATATACAACTATATTTCAAGGTGAAAATGTGTTACTGATGAATAGTAGCCACAGTTTATTCCACTGATACCTTTTATTCTTATAATTCCATAAAGTATCAAAAAGATCTTCAGATGAATGATAATATCTAGAAAATATGGGAAAATTAATTACGTATTAAGCATTGATTATATATATGCTTTACAATAGACTCAATTCATGTGACGTCATGGTCGCATGATAATGATAATCCTGTTTTTTTAACCCTTCAGTTCAAAATCTCTGTGACGTCATATAGCCACACGATAAACGCAACCATGTCTTTTTAGCTAATCAGTTCATGCGTTTCGTTGTAGCCAACTTTTGATCTTTTCAGAAATTTTCTCTTTAAAAATACAAATTTGTCGACAACAATAATGCACATAGGTAGACGAAATGCATTTTATTTAAAAGTACATGCAAAAATTAAGATTTTTTTTTAAATTTTAAAATCTTTTGAAAAAATTTATTTTTTATAACATTCGAACATTTTTACCCAATTATTAAATATGAAATTTTACCCAAGATTTACAAATAGAACAACAAGTACACTAGTTTGATGTCTGTTTTGAATTCTATGGAGAACGCGTGGTTGTCTTTATCATGGGACCACACATCCTGAATTGAATCCTTTCTTTTCTCCGAATGAACAAAAACATGTTTAGGATAAGTAGCAAAAGTGCCAACTTAAGCAGCATAACTTTAACAGAAAACGATTAAATATCAGCAAATAAATTAAATAACCCGATAAATTGGAGTTACATGAATTATATAATTAAGGCAGACGATAATAATATAGAAGAGAATTTTCAACTAAATATATAACTTATGTATAGTTTAAATAATCAATTAAAAATTAGTTAAAAAATAAAGAAATAAAATTTAAATAGAACTAAATATTTTACTGCGTTAATCAGTATAAGTCTTATCATTTAATGCATAATTATAAAAAACAAAAAAAAAACCTGAGATATACTTGAAGATTTTCAAATATATGATATAAAAAGTAATCTAAAAGAAAACTCTTTTATTAAAAAAATTGACTTATAAATAAAATCTACAAAATAGGCACTTTTGTTAAATTGGTAAAATTGTAGAAGAAATCAATTTGGAGTACTTACCTTTGCTTCTTGTAAAACAGTACTGTTAAATTTTCTGTAAAAATTTTAAAGAAATAAAGATTGTTGAAGTAAATAACCTTTAAAGCATTTCCTCTAAAATATTTCTGTATTTTTTAGCGTATCAATCGAATTTAAATACAAAAACGTGGATCATTTTGAGTGATACATATCTATAAAGAAAATTATTTTTGATTAAGCTCTCTTTCCCTATTCAAGCTCTCTGTCCCTATACAATCATTATATCATTAAATATAATTATTGTGATCATTAATAATTAATGCTCCTGAAACGAGGGATTTAAGTTTTGTTTAAGTTATTTATACCGTTGAAATAATGATTGAAAAAACTGTATTGAAAGTGAACCATTTTTAAGAAAATAATAAACCAAATATTTTAAAATTAATTTTGTTTTATCAGTTTAAAAATTGTGATTAATAGGAATATTTAGAAATGTGTATTAAAACCTAAATTCTTTATTAGAGATTAATTTATAAGTGAACCACACTAGCTGTTGAAACTCCTTAAATTAAGTATGTAAAATTGTGAAAAGATATTCTTCATTAACTCTAATAATGAAGAGAAAAATGTTTTCCTATCGTGTGAATCTCCACAATCAAGAAAAAAACAAATATTTTGTCTAAAATGCAAAAAATAAAAGAAAAAATTCGTACATTTGTTGCATATTTTATCAGGTTCTCTAATATTTTACATAGTGCAAAATATTGCGTTATTGATCATAAACAATAATTTAAAATATCAATGATATTTTAATTAGCATATATCAACAAATTAACATTTTTAGTTAAAAGGTCTTAATTCAAATAAGAAATTTCACATGATACAATGGGTTAACTTATAAAAAGCTCTATAATATCGTACATGAAAAAAAAATTAAAACTATGATAACTTTCATTTTTATTATAATAAGTAAAAGTAATATAGCTCTTAACTTTTTGTAGTTATTCACTCGAAGATTATTAATTTTTATCTATTTAAAACAAACTTTTACAAAATCTTATACATCCTGCCCTTAAATAAAAGGTTTAAGCATCATTATTTTAATTTATATTAAAAGAAACGATATAAATATATTTAAAATCCTAAATTCAAAGTATTTTATCAAATAAACATAAATCTCCAGTTTAATTTTTAAGATAAAATCCTTCATTTCCAGTACTAAAAATTATAAAGGAATATAGAGATAATTCTACTATTTTATTCATCTAAACATTATTTAGTCATATCTTCTTAAAAAAATGGCAACATAATCACTTTATTCTAAATATAATAGAAAGTCAAATGTTTTCATTTCATTTGTAAAATAAAAGTCCATACTAATTCGAATATTTTCTTTTTTAGGGATTTATTATATTAGAACATTTTTATTTTTATTTTTTCTTTCTTTCAACAAATAACAATATTTTTTAACAAAATCTTGTTAGAAAAACATTTTTTTTTAAAAAAAAATATTTAAGAAAAATGTTCCATATTTTTCCTCTTCCAATGTTTGGAACACTTAATTTACTTTACATTATCATAGCTCCCGTACCTGACTTGTGCCACTGCCTCTCTGGCGGCCAGTCTTCTTCCAATGGCATATGCGAAATGTTCCCGTAAGCATAACTCTATTATCGTAGAGTATTCTGGAAGCTGTTCAATCACGAACTAACGACGAGACCTTATTAATTTAAAGGCAACGCGAAATCGACTTTCAGAGAGAGGGACATTGTAGGCTGATTTTAATCGAATTTATACGGCAGTCCGTCTGTCTGTCTGTGTCGATACAGCTGCCTGCACTCGCTGATGTCTTTTGAACAACGAGAAAGTTTTACCTTTTCTAAATGGGCGGGGGTGGGGGATTAGTGTGAAACTTCTTCTTTGCAGGTCGGTTCTTAAATTCCGGAATACACCCCTTAGAGAGTAGGAACGATTAAAAAAAGAGAAAGAGAGAGAGAATGTTGCAAATGTCCTTTCTCGTGGAACAATAAAGATTCTTCGTTTATTTTTCAAATCAGGTTTAGGAAACGCGTTTTCGAAATGATCTAAGAGTAAAATATGTTCAGACCGTCCGCAAATTTACTACCATTTTTTATGATGGAAATCAGTTTTCAAATAAAAAAAATCAATTCAGTTTAAAGTATAACAAACACTATTTAGTACTTTTCGCATGCCAATTAAGAAATCAATTTTAGAAGAGAGTATTTCAAATGGCTTTGAGTATCATGTGACTTACACGAATGTTTCAAAAATTTATTCAATAAGCTAAATTCATCTAATGTCGTAGCCACATGATAATTGCAATCAAGTATGTCCAACCAATCAGTTCTTACACTTCACTGTTGCCAACTTTTGCCTTTTGCAAATCTTTTTAAAAAGAATATATTTATGAACGGTAATAATGCACTTAGGAAAACATTATGCTCTTCATTAAAAGTACATGTATTATAAACGTATTCTTTTTTTAAATTTCGAAAAAACTTTTTTGAAGTATCTAAATATTTGAGCACATTTACTAAATTATCGAATCTTAAATTTTATTTATATTTTACAAGTAGAACACGAAGTAAAAGTCTAATATCTTTAATAATTATCATTTTGAAAGTCTTGTTGTACTTGTTTGTTGTGATGTTTGCCCTTTCGAAATAAAAATCTGAACTTATTACAGCTATAAAAAGCAAACTGTTTGCTTTGACATTTGTGATGAATTTTTTCTTATCATTATTGTAATTGCAATAATTTGATCTCAACAAAGAGCTATTATTAAATACTACTTTTCAGTTTTCTATATTTTTTTTTTTTTTTTTTTTTTTTTTTGCATTGACAGGAAATATCTTTTCTCCGACATACTATTTATCTACAAAAGTGCTGTTGAGACGGTATTCTACATTCTAAAATACACATATGTAACTTATATTTATTTTTCATATGTGTATAATGTCGATGTTTACACTTGTGCATGCATTTCACACAACCATCAATATGCGTAGTGTACAGTTTGCTTAAATGTTTTCCCAGCAGGCTTTTAATGTCAGTTGTAAAACAACATTTACAGAACAAAGTGATATATATAGAGAGATGACGAAGATTACCTAATATTTATAAATTACAGTAAATACCGAGATTAGTATCAAAGCAATAATCTCAAACTTTTAATATTTGCGACCCAATATTAAATCTTAATTTTCAGTCCCCCCCACCTCCATACAATAACAAAATATTGAATTCAATAGCACTATACTTTGACTCTAAAGCTACAACACGACTTTAATCTCTTAGGGTCAATGGCGTATATAAACGCCTCATTCAGCCAAGGCGTTGATTACCCCTGACGTATATATATGTCTTTCCGGAGTATGATCTTTGTGCCCTGCTATCCATAAAATTATTCCAAAGGCTTTGGAATATAATAAAAGGACCTTGACAGTGTTTGCGAAGGATTTACTCATTTCAGAGAAGATTTTACCTATATGTATATACATACATATATATTTTTGCCTTTACATTCCCTCCCAATACATCACATACGTGAGCCTACGGGTAAAATGATGGTATTGGGGAGCGAATCACGTAACTTTTAATCAGCAGTCAAACTTTAATTATAAACCATGCAAATTATCAAGATAAGTGTTCATTTTTGTGCATAATTTATATATGACAACCCCATAGGGCCACTGGTAATTATTTAACTTGTTCTTAACTTAGTATTGTTAAATTAATTATAAAATATATTAAGCAGAACTGATTCACATTTATATAAGTGTATTATATCAGTGTAAATGTGTATTTTTTATTTTATTATGTCAAAATGTATTTAGTTTGTTTACTTTCAGTAAATTAGTAGTTTTTTTTTAAATAATCTTTTGTTTTCGACTTTTCAATTTGCTTGCGCCTCCTCGTTAAGTGATCCCCCCCTAAGGAGTACGCCCCACAATTTGAGAAACATTGTATTAGAGTTATAAAATACGAATAAATTTTTGAAACTTATTATAATTGTTATATATTCTTATTAAAACTAAAATATGTTATTGGGTGTTATTTGATTATTTCTTAGGACACAGAGTGTACACTCTATTTTTTCTTCATACTTCGAGCTAAAATTAAGACATTTGTTTTAGGTTTATTTCATTCTTTATTATTTAAATTTACAAATCTTTGTGGGAAAACCCACTTTCATTTTCTTACAAGAAACTTTATGAAGCTCATTTTCATTTTTATTACATCATCAAATGATTCTATTCTGTTTTGTCTATTTGACTTCTTTCTGCAAGCAAACACTCCGTCTCAAAAATGTATATAAAGAAATAGATACTGGAGAGAGCTCCAGTTTCTTCCTTAAGCCTTTTCGTTTAAAATCGAAAAAGAGAGGCAGCTTAGGTTAAAGAGATTGACTACAGGAGATACTGAGTTGAGCCCACGTGAACAAGATATTCCAGTTTAATTGTACTGTCGCTGATACTGGTAGCCAACATCTTACATCCCTTTTTTGTAGTATATTTTGTTAATTCCAAGCATCGGCTTGCTTCTGTCATTCCTCTCAAACAGAGAGCTTGTAAATATACTTTATGAATAAGAGAAAGATTAAATTCCTAATTTGATTTATTGCGAGTTCCTCATTCGAACTTAAGAACTTTTCTGAAAGAATTATCGAGTAAACTCTACGAGTACTTTACAGCTTTTCATTTTCATGCTATATTCGTCCTTGAATAATGCATATACAAAACAAAACCCCTCTTACAGTGATGGCGAACCTATGACCCATGGGTCAGACAATGACCCACGCAAGCTTTTTAACTGCCCACAATTGCTAGGCAACCACTTGTTTGTTTACGAGGGTTTATTAAGATTTTCTAATTTGTGTGGACTATTTATATTCTATTTGAATTTTTCAAGCCCATTGACACAAATGGAACTTAAATGCTGTCTATAACCTTCAGTTTGATTATTACAGTTCCAAGCACTGGCGTAGCTAGTCCTAAGTGGACCCCGTATCCAAATTCTTTGGAAGCCCTTTACGGTGGGCTCTCAATATTTTACGATATCATCTTACCCATTTTGGGGCCCCTGAAGCTTAGGGACCCCGTATCATTGATACACCCCTGGTTCCAAAGCTACGCAAATGACAACAAAAGTGTTTGAAAGTATGTAGTATTTGGAATAAAGGAAAAGTGTTTACAAAATATCAAATAAAGTGTATAATTTTACTCTCATTTTGTTTGTTGAAAAACAATCGAAAAACAAAACTAAAAACCATATTTAAAGCACTTTCTTCGGATAAAATGCACTTTAATTTGTAGAAAGAGACTTCCATAGCGCCCTTTTTTACCCGTTGTAAGCCAATTGAAAATTTAAAGATGTTTAGTTTTAAAAATACCAAGTTAAAATTTTTAAAACTTAACCCTGGTGCAAATGTGCATTAGTGACCCACACGCTAGTACTAAAAAAATATGAACAAAATTTGACCCTCGTCTCAAAAAGGTTAGCCATCCCTGTCCTGTTATGCAGCCTAAAGACTCAAAAAGAGTTCGTGACTCGGGATTTTTCAGACTGTTACTCGCAGCTCCACGCAAACAAAAATTCCCAAATGAACCCATAAACTCCAATCAGGCCTCCTGATTAAATTAAAAACCTCATATTAAATAACGCCACAAAACGATCACTTAACATCAGAGACAATTACCAACGGGGTCAGCAGAAGCCTACATAGAAAAGGCTTCCTCCGAGTGGACCACATTCTCCGTCTCCAAGTTAATACAGCCATCTGGTATCGCGGGCGCCATGGAGCGGAAATTACTATTTCCCCATAACTTCCGTCCGCCCCAAACTCTTCTATCTTTTTTTTCTTCTCCTGTGCGTTATAACTTCTCTTCCTTCCTACGGTTTCAGATTTCTCACCCCCCCCCCCCCTTGACAGACGAAGCGATGGTGAAGTCGAAACGACAGGGACTAAAGCCGCGAACCTGACGTTGTATCTGATGGTGTGTAATCTTTGTCGCCCTCTGTGCCATCAAGACGGCTGACACGAAGCGCTGTCATTTCGGGAAGACATAATCTCTTTCCGCCAGTTATTAGCGACGGTTATTCGCAGGGATTGGGTTTCCACCCTGATTCCCGATAATAGAAAGTTTTCTGAAATGCCTTTTGTCTTTCGGGTGGCCATTGACAATGGAACCAACACCGCCTCAGGGTCTCGGAGGGTTGCAAAATAAAATAACCTTTGTTTTGTACTCGAGATTTTGTACGGTTTTGTTAATTCAATTAAAAATGTGCCTCGTGATATTTTGTGCTAGTATTATAACTGTCCTCAATTAATTTTGTCTTATTAAAAGTTGTATATAAGCAAAAGTAAAAATAATTATGTTTGTGTATTTGTTAATCTTAATACACTCAGCTGTTTTTTCACATGGTATATACGTTCCTTAGAAAAAAATGCACAAAAAATCGTACAAAAAAAATACATATGTCTGATGTTAAGTTTGGGAATATGTTCCATAATTTTAAAAAATCATACAAGATAAAAAAAAAAAAGAACCCTAAATATTTTCTAAAACAAGTAACATAAAAAAAAAAATTTAAGTCAATTCCTACTTAGATCAACAAAGAAAAATTTTATTTTAGCTACTTTTTATTAAATAGTTACAATTATTATAAATATGTATATACATATAACAGAATCACATTAAGTGGTAATTAATTTTTATTAATTATCATTAAAGTATCGTATTGGCATCCAAAACACAATCGTGTCTATAAAATTTTAGTTCAACTGAAGGCTTTATAACGTGAGAAAAAAGCCTTTTCAAGTTTTGACACAAGTCGCCAACAGGGTCACTAAGTCACCAAAAATGATGCCAACGTGGCTGTATTTGTAATTCTTTAAATAATTAGTTTTAATCAATTAATTTTTATTAATTATAATTAAATTATTGTATTGTCATCCGAGATAATCATATATACAAAATTTCAGCTCAATTCAGTGATTTAAAATGTATTTTATTAATGATTGAAAATTGCATTAAGATAAATAAATAAATATAGAGAGTGTGTGAGCTAATAGTAGGAATCGAAAAACCGTGCAAAAAAGTAATAATAAAACCCATGTTACATATCTATAAAACAAAAACAACAATTTTGTTACAAAAAAATTTGAAATTAGTATATGGGGAAAATTTAGGCTATAAGTATATACAACACATAAAAATTCATATTGAAATTAGGAATAAAACTACTAGCTAACCACTATTCATCGCTACTTGACAACAAGCGTGCACGTTTATTACGAACTTAATCAAAAATGCTATCATCAATAGATGTGTCAAATATGTCTAACACAACTATCGGTTTTGATTCAAATATATGAAGGATTTCGTTCGTTATTAACGGCCTCTTTTGGTATTTTTTTTTTTTTTTTTTAGTTTTTTTTTTGTTTTTTTTTTTTTTTTTTTTTTTTTTTTTTGTTACAAAGTTTTATTAGCGGCTGTCTTTTAGTCTCTCAAGTTGATTATATAATTCTTGATATCCTGCTACACAATATTACGCAGAAATTTTAATGCACGCTCTATGTTAGAATCATGAGTAATAAAATGTTATTCCATACTTGTAGCAAATTTCAAGCCCTCTCAAATTAAATCAGCTGTCAATAGCTGCACTTCACCACCAACTCTTCGTCATTATCAACTTCTTTATTATCATAAACTGTTATAAATTTGATCAAATCGTCCTCATCCAAAGGTCACGAGTCCCCAGAAATTCGAGATAGAACAAAAAGTTTGTGTTAAAAAAAATTCAGTGAATGCGTGTACTGTGTTACTTCAAAATCGTGTAAAAAAAGAGTTGGATGTACTTCTGTATATTTTGTGCTTTATCCATATGCATGAGACATACTTTAACTTAAAGTAAAAAACATCTGTTGTGATTTTTTTTGTGGTAGTATACTAGAACTGCAATCAGTACACATCGTAAAACTGATATTAAAATGTACTGATGGAGCAAATGATAGATAGGTTAATTATATGAAATTTCTATTACAGTATAGTAATAACATTCACTATAAAATTTATGTTTAGTACATTTTGGTTCCTTTTAAATTCTTTTACAGTAATTTCGAAGTTCATTCAGTTTAATCATGTGCTCTAATCATAAAAGTCCCTTTGAACTGTCTCCGTCGAGAAATAAGTCCATCTTACACTTGAAGGTTAATTTGAATTTTTCCTTTCCTAAAAAATATGTGGACTATTCCATATTTTCCTTGTCATTTTGTGAAAAGGCCCCCTTCGGGTGATCTTCTCTTAGATTATCTGCGTGAGCTAGAGGTGTAGGGTCAACTAAAGAATGAGAAGTAGCCATGTTCTTAATATGACTTTATTAAGAACTAGAGCTTAAACCTTTAACAGATTAGATAATGGTTATATATGTGAGAATCTACGATGAACAAACACACAATACAAGTAATATCGAAATAACCTTACTCGGACCACTGTCAATATCTAACCCGCCTTATCTCAATTCCAATAATAACACGTTCTAATATTAAATAGTCAATCCTACTTTAATCCAATCGTAGCTCCGATACTAGGGAGTGGCGTCTTTGCGCGAGTGCAATAGTATGCACCTTGACCTAATGGCTTTATCTTCGGAATAACTTCTGTTGGCCGTTCATTCACGAATGTATCAATCTCTCACATAACATTCCCCAAATTGCCATTCCACTTACTGAAACTTCTGTTATTTAAAAGCTATCTAATTTGCATTTAATCTTTACGTTTCATTTCTTGGGTTTTGGTTGGAAAAGAGTTGCCATTAATCTTCGCCCCAAAAGTACCCAAAGGACATGTTACAGAAAAGACGCGTGAGCCCGTCACAATTTTCAAATAATGATTATCAATTTTGATTACTCATTTCCTACAATTTTAAAACTTTCATTTTAAAAATTTTGTGTTTTGTAATCTACCTCTTACGTAGTGTAAAATTCTCAAGGGTAAATTATGCTTAAGGCTGTTTTCGGCTAATGTTAAAGAATAGGACTCAAATGAAGAATATCTTTTTAATATATAAAAATACTCGCAAACATTAATATTATATTTTGGCTACACTATCCTGTAGAGAATCATTTATTTTATCATACTACTCATTTTTATACCAGTTGACACATTTTTTCTTTTATAAAATGTGTTTCGCATTTTTTTTCCTATACTATAATGTTAAATGAGCTGTCCTTTTACATGTTAAATGGAAAAACTAATTATTTATGAAATATTTCGAAATTTTAAAAACACTATACTATAAACAAATGCATGAGTTACGATGTCGCAAATTTTTATAAAAATTCAAGCATTTTTTCTGTCTAAAAATGTGCTCCGCGCAAAGGTCACGCTCTTGTACATATGGCGAAAACAGCCTTAAATGTCAATTTCAAACTTATTTTTATATCTAAAATTATTTTCAACTGAAGTTTGGAGAAAAGAGGCCTATTTTTAACATCTTATAATAAATTAATTGGAATGAAGTAATTAATTTTAACTTTTACGAGAAATTTATTATAGTGAATTTACTTAATTATATTACTCTAAAATTTTAATCTCATTTACGAGGTAGGACTCAAATGTTCCCGGACTAAGCCTGTAACGTTAAACACATTTGCAGCAGAGCGATTACGATAACGTTTCTGTGCCGCTACATTTTCTTCCCCTTTTCTAAGAAAGTTTATCCCAAATCACGGGGTCGGTGGCTTGCCGCGGCGTCGTATTTTGTAGGTGGATGCATTTAAGGCCGTATCACATGTACACGTTTCAAGCAATTTTTCGTCCAATTCATGCAATTTTTACGCGGTGGCTGTAGGTTTCGAACAACTTTTTGCTAGTGAGCTCAAAAAATTGTTCCAAATAAAAGTTGCTTGAAATTCTAGCCAATGGAGTCCTTCGGCGCTCCACGTCATAAACAAGATGGCGTCTTCGGTTTCGTCTAACACATCAGATATGCCGTATAATATTTTAATGGTGTGTAATATTTTAACGGCGTATAATATTTTAAACAGGATGGTACTCAATTGCTGTTTACGCCCATCAACAAAAGCGCAAGCGAAATAAAAGAAATAATTTTGGATGTTCGTTTTCCGAAGCAGAAAAATCGGCGAGTAGTTTTTCAATGTGGAGATAGAGCGCGGCTGACGTTAGAGCATGTCGTTTTGTTTTCGGCTAACCTTCCCCCTCAGATTAGGCCAAAAATTGGACGAAAAAGTTGCATGAAAAATGTACGTGTGATACGGTCTTTAGTAGCCGGCGATTGAAAGAAATTGCGTTTGTTGAGCAGAGAATAATATCATATTTTGTGTTGACTTGGAAAAGAGAGCTACGAAGACTTACGAAATGTTGAAACATGTTTAAAGCAATGATACATTATCGCGAACGTAAGATTTTGAGTGGCATTGATGTTTTAGAAAAGGCAGGGAAAGTGTCAAAGATGACGAGTGCTCTGAACATCCATAGACTTCCCGCACCGCTTAAAACATTGAAAAGTTTTCTGCGGCGGTACGTAAGAGCATACTTCAAACAACGACGGGGTCAAGATGAAAACAACTGTTTTGCCACACCCTTCTTACTGCTCTTATTTCGCTCCCAGAAACTTCAGAATATTTCTTGAGCTGGCACGTCACTCGCAGGGTTGTCAATTTTAATCTACACATGAAGTTAAACGTGCATCTCAGGCTGTATTAAAGGACATAGCTAAAAATGGATTCCAAAAATGTTTCGATGAACTCTACAAGCTATGACAAAAGTGTGCTGTTGCTCAAGGGTCTTATTTCGAAAGAGGAAGTGTTTCAGAAATTTAAGGGAAGTCGGAAACCTCTATATCGACAATGTTAAATTGGCTGTTTTCGATGTAGCTTTTCTCAAAATCTGTTATATGTCTATGCTTGAAATTTTTCATACAATTTAAGTACACCTTTTTCATTATACTGAAAGGAGCTTTTAGCTAATTTAGAATTTTTTCATAATTTATAAAATATTTTATCAAAAAAAAATGAAATTTGTGACCCATTTTTCTCATAAGAAATTTTTTAAAAAATAAATTTTTGAGTTTTCTACAAAAAGCTCATTTTAGTATATATTAGAACATCATTATAAATATGTCATAAAAAATTTACAGACCTGTGAACATTATTTTCCCAGAAAAGGTACATCGAACATTAAATTTTTACATTTTGAGATAAAAGAACACTTTAATGTATAATTACTTTTTTATTAAAACATTCCTCCCCATACTCCAAATGATCTACATTTTTTTTAATCTCATCATCCTTTCTCTTCCTTTTAAGTCTTGTTTCTTTCCTAACTTCCCCTTTGTCTTTTGTAAACTTGAGTATTTAGTCTTTAACAACCTTTGTTTGTCGAGGCGCTCCATTGATTGTACCGTGTAATCACCAGGCTCAATATTAAGTTTACTCAAAATTTTTGGTTTCCCACATTAAATGACGGAATTGCATCATATGCACGCAATGATAATATTTCTATTTGTACAAATATTCTCTTCGGTACACGAGACCATATTACGTTGGTTACACTTTCATTGGGATTTTGAATACCTCCATGTAAACTCTTTTTTAGCAATTCAAGATTAAATGTTTCGATTTCCATCATTCATTCAACTTTTAAGCAAAAACAAAATACTTTGTTTACATTTTTCTCGCGCCATTTAAATGGGCGTGGCTGAGTTGAGTTGAGTTGAGTTTGGTGTTTTATGGAGCAAGAGACAATTTTGGCGATACTGCGCCAAACATTCATAGGTCCGTGGTCTGGACGGGAAAAGAAGAAATTGGATGACAAGATGGAGGGTCGAAAATAGAGAAGAATCACTGGGGTACCCAGGGGTCGTGACACCCGTGTTTACCAAAGATAGTAAACCCCTTGGGAAAAGGAAAAGATCACTAGAGAGGGTACCTCGGGATTGTGACACCCGTACCCACCTAAAGAAGGTGAGCCCCTTGAGGGGTAAATGAGCATGGCCCTAATTACCCTAGATATTAAAGTAAGGTATTTTTGGAAAGGCTAGAATCTGTACAATTTGAAAATGTAAAAATCTCAAAATTATCATATTAAGATTTTATTCTTCCAACACCTCTTAATTGTTAATATTTTGTAAGTTACAGACTCAATCCGGGAACTTTTGAATCCTACTACGTATTTATGATTCAAGAAACTTTCCAGTTGTAGAAAAGGTTTGAGCCTATTATCGGGTTTTATTACAACTTTTTAAAAAGATCCTATTACCATATTTGCTCGAATCTAGGCCGCACTATTTTTCCAGTGTTAATGCTACTGAAAATTAGGTGCGGCTTAGAATCAAAAGCAAAACATTTGTTGGATGGGGGAAATTGAGTTTTCACCACTTTCAAAAGGAAAAATGTAATCGTCAATTCTGGCCACTTACATCGATGACTTATCCCATTCCGCAGTTTATCTCCAGCATTCGGTCTATCCTAAATATCATTGTCTACTCATTTTTAGGATTTTTTTTTTTTTTTTTTTTGTATACGCTTTCGTTCAATCGCCTAAACATCAAAAATATCGGTAATGGCATCTTGACGAGTTCACTATGTTGATAGGAAGGCAATTTTATATGTAGAAAGAAAAAGAAAAACAGCGGTCACTGAAAATTTGACACGGATGAAACAAATATACGTTGATGGCGTAAAAACAGTTATATCATTATTGCTTGTAAATATTCAAAAGTCCGTAATAATTTAGTTGCATTCTTCAAGAATACATTATTTAAAAAAATGTTACATAACAGATGCATTGGATGGCCCGGTGTGGAAAAATAGTGACTCCGCCACCAATTCCGAAGTCAGCTGTGACAATGGGAGTGACAAATAATTTTCGAAACACAACACTGACTGTCAGAGTAATTATAGGTTAATGTATATATTTTTGAAAGTTGTTATACTCTGGTAACACAAATTACTTATTAATTTATTATTATTTCTCATTAAATTTTTAAAAAATTTTTAAGTATCGTATATTGGTGAACCTTTTCCACAGTATTTTATTTTTTCTCGTGTAAAGAATTGGGAAGGTGGCTTAGAACCGATGACAACATTTTTTACACAAAAACATTTTGAGAATTTGGGGTGCGGCTTAGATTCGAGTAAATGCGGTAATTAAATATTAAATAGACTTTTTAAGCGTTTCAATGCATTTAGAATTTAAATCTGATGTAAAAGATTAGAGCAAACTAAAAAATTGATTCTCATATAAAAGAATATTTTAGCTCATAAGGAACACTATAATAAATGTCTTCATATGTGATACATTTTGCCTTTTAAATTTTTTCTGCCCTTAGCAAATTAGCCCATTTCATATTTGTGCAAGAGGCTTTTAATCATGGAATATCTCATAAATTTAATTTTGATAAGTAAACTCGATTAAAAGTCAAATTCTTCTACTTAAAGAAACAGATCTAATATTCTTAAGGTATCCGACTACGTTCGGAACCGTGATTTTGCAAAAGCCTATAAATGGATAATATTTATGATATTAGTGTCACTTAGATTAGAAAATGTATATAAAATTGTTTTAAGAATAGTATTACAATAAAAAATTATTTAAGTACAATATTTTGACAAAAAATCATTGAATGACCCATTTTCAAAATATTCTCCTTTTGTGAAAAATGATTTTATTACAAAAATATTTTGCTTGTATATAGCCCAGACCTCTGTACAGAGGCTCAACTAGAAATTTTGAAATACATAACTTAGAAGTGGGTTTATCCATATTTTACGACAACAGAGGGGAGAGATTTTAAGAAAAAAACTAAGATCATTATTTCAATGGGTTGTAACTCTGGAAATAATGTGAATTTTTCAAAAATCACATAGTTGAGCCTCTGTACAATGGCTGAGCTATATACAGGCAAAATATTATTATAATAGAAGCATTTTTCACAAAAAGAGAACATTTTGAAAAAAGGTTATTCTAAGTTAATTTTTTGCCCAAATACTGTATTTCAATAAATTTTTTTTGTCAAAATGTCCTTAAAACAATTTTATACATGTATTCTAATCTAAGTGACAATAAATATCAAGAAAATTATCCATATGTGCGCTTTTTTAAAACCATGGTTCCGAACGTAGTCAGATACCTTAACTCAGTATTTTATTTATTTAAAGCCTGAAACGTCAAATTGATCTTTTATAAATTTGTCATAATATTAAACAAAAAGACTTATATTTTTTTTTTTTTAAGACTTATTTATCAAAACACTTTCTACTGAGATTAAATGGACAGCTTAACTTTCTGTGATGCTGCGATCGCTGTGAAAGCGATAGATATTTGCTTTTATTTTTTTTGATCTGAGGGAAGATATTATGCGAGCAGAAAAATTAAAGTGAAATGTTTTTTGAAACGTGTATCATATTTTATGTCAACAAAACGTATACAATACATTATCATTATTATTATTTTCTTCTTTGTTATGTTAGACAAAAGTAATGGTTAAATGATGATGCTAATGTTTTAATTACATCTGAGGAGTAATAGGAATATAAAGGGAGCTATGGGTGGTCAATATCAAAATACATAACACAAATGTTTTAATAGCAACTTATACTCTCATAACATTATTTTAGATAGCTTAATAATAAACAAGGGAAGTAATTATGTGTTAAAAATATTATTTTTTAGCAAATTTGAAAAATTTTTTGAAAGCTACACTTTATATTCAAGAAGCTTCCTCGTACGTCATATTATTTATGTTTTATCTCATGTCTATAAAAAATTCCACGAAGATTTTTTTTTTTTTTTTTCGAAATGAGTCGAAGCAGTTTCAGAAACTGGCAACACCCAGTGGATTATTCTCATAATTCGAACTTTTCCGAAATCCTAAAAGATTCTCTTATGCCTCAAGAAAGTTTAAAAGCATTGCTGGAGAAAAAGAGAAAAAAAAAGCAATTCTTTTTAAAACGTCCAGGAAAAGAATACGGAAATAAGAGAAAGAAGAAGAAATTTAAAAAAGGAGAAATAAATAAAAGGGATGAAACTGGAGAAAGTAGTCTTTGGCCGTTCTTTATTCGCTGACCATACAATCCAACACTTCGATGAAGAGAAAAGTAAAACGAAATCATTACAAAGTCAAGAGGCCGGACATGTTCGAGAAGCTTTATTCCTACTGACCCTCGCCCACACCGCTTCCTTTCTCTGGACAGGGTTGTAAGAGTTTGGACAGTGGAAAAAGCTGATAATAACTGTTGGCGACAAAATGGTGTTCCTACAGTGTCTATACACTCGCATAAGAAAATTTTGGAAACACCTCTATAATAATAATGAGAAAAAGGAAGTGGTGTGTATATACCATATTTACTCGAATCTAAGCCGCAGCATTTTTCCAGAGTTAATGCTACTGAAAATTGGGTGCGGCTTAGAATAGAAGGCAACATATTTGCTGATTGGGAGAAATTGAGTTTCCACCCCTTTCAAAAGGAAAAATGTAATCATTCATTTTGGTCATCATTGTCTGCTCGTATTTAAGATATTTTTATTGTATACGCTTTCTTTTAATCATCTAAACATCAAAGATATCGGTAACAGCATCAAGATGAATTCACTATGGTACAAGTATGGAAAGGGAGGTAACTTTATATGCAGAAAAAAAGACGGAAATGGAGCAGCGACCACTGAAAATTTGACACGGATGAAACAAATATACGTCGATGGCGTTAACAAAATTATATAAAATATTAATTGCAAGTGTTCAAAGATCTTTAATAATTCCTTTACATTTTTCAAAAAACATTCTTTCAAAAAAAAATGTCGTATAACAATTGCATTGGATGGCAAGGAAGATGACACCGTGTGGAAAAATGGCGACACCGGCACCAATATTGAGGTTTGCTGTGACAGTGACGAATCATTTTCGAAACATGATTAGAGTATTACAGGTGCATATATGTATTTGAAAGTTTTTAATGCTGGTAACATAAATAAATTATTAACTTCTAATTATTTCTCATAATTTTTTTAAAAATTTCTTAAGTATCAGACGTCGATAAACCTTTCACACATTTTTTTTTAATTTTTTCTCAAAAGCGTGCAGAGAATTGGAGGTGCCGCTTAGAATCGATGGCAGCTTAGATTTGAGTAAATACGATATGTTACCGATAAAGCTCAAAACCCATTAATATACAGATTACCTAGAAAATCTTTAGATTCTTATTTGCTCCGTAAAAGTGCAAAATCAAGTGTTTCCCACGTGTTAACTAGGTAATCTTCACATTAGCGGTTTCTGTGTAGTTAAAGTTCAAAAGTTTGTTTCTCTCATCTCTTTTCTATTAGGAGTTTTGATTGAACGTTGACTCGTTCCAGAATAATTTATCCTAAGCATTTAAATACAGAAAAGAATAGGCAGTAAATGTCTTTGATAAAAGACTCCTTGAATTGATTTATAAAAAAATTTAAGTATGGTTAAACCACATTTGATTTCTTTGTATTACAGTTTTTCAATCGATTGATGATTGATTCTATCAACTAATGTGTTGATTATTCGATTACTTTAACTTGATTCTTTAAATATAAAAAAATAAACATTTATTTTAAGCGTACAGAAACGTTTCCGTTGTTCCACTAAAGATCGTATTTCACTTTAAGGAATGCCTAGTAGGTAATATGAAGATTAACGAGTGTCTAGTAGGTAATGTGCAGATTATCTAAGTAATTCGCATATTACCTAGGAACTTTGAAAAATGAAACAACTTTCCATGCTTTAACTGATAATCCTAGTTAATGTGTAGATTACCTAGTTAATCTGCAGATTAACCTATTTCTTCATTTTAACGGTATTATATACCGTAAAGCCAGGCGTATAACACGCACTTTTAACAAAAAAAAATACGAGGGTGGCTACAGCAGTACCCGGCCTAATCTAGAGATGGCGGTAGTTGTTTGAACAATATCTCTAAGTATATAAAGCATATGTTTCAAGTTTGAAGACAACACGTTGTTTAGTATTAGTTTGGCAGCCATCGAT
>BMAV01001966.1:0-15348 GCA_019973955.1 Trichonephila inaurata madagascariensis | reverse complement strand
TTAGGACAATTAATGTTAAATCTAAGGATCTAATTCAAGGTTTGGTTAAAGAAGAAGATCTAAGTGATCTAATTCGAAGGACTTTCAAAGAAGTAATCGAGAAAGTACTTCCTCGGATTTTAACATGCATAAACGACCGGCCAAGCGATTTAGAATATATTATTTCAGAAGAAGTTCGAAGCAATTTGACCCACTCACTCAAAAAAAAACCTGCATCTTCTCCTTACAGAACTAAAAGGACTGACGAAAGTTCCTGAAGACCAAGGCCAAGACCTCGACAAGAAAATAGACCAACTCAACAGGATACCGGAAGTAAGACTGACCTTTGGCGTACTTCATATAACGTTCCAATTTGCTTTCATTGTGGACGAACGGGTCACGTGCCTAGATTTTGCCGTAAAAGACGACGTGTTCTTAGCGCAGCAAAGCAAAGAAGGGGAATTAGAATACGCTGGGATTCTGACTCTTTTTCTGATATGGCTACGATCTTGAATCTAATTACCAGCGTTATAGAAGTAATTCGCCGTACCCTAGACTCAATCCACAACGCCGTCTATCAAGATCTCCATCTCATCACTCAACTGTTAAGACCAGTGAGGAACATTAAGACTTCCGACCGGCTGTCCGGAGGTAAGGGTAATACTGCGTGGGAGGTAAGCCCAAAAAGGAAACCCTCTAGTTTACACGGCCGCTAAACTGGTCAAAACTTTGTATCCGTTGATGTCAATGGACATGTCGTTAATGCTTTGGTTGATTCAGAGCTGATTATTAAATAGTTCCCGAACAGTTACACACGCAACTAAGAACGCCCACGTTCTCAGAACACAACCCAATTCTTCGAACTGCCTGTAGTAAAGTTGTAGAAGCTATTGGACGATGCATGTTGCGAATTTTAGGATTTCTGAGAACTTTGCCGGATAATGCCAGATGACCATAATATTAGCGGACAGTGGTACCGGCTTAACTTGCAGACGTAGGGACGTAAAAAGTGAATCCTCATCGGGACCACTGATCCGAATATTTCCATCCAATTCAAGAAAGATCATAACTATGTCAAACAACGCCAGACGATTACAATGCAAAACAATGTCAGACCGTATTTACGCGAAGCATGGCAGGGGCTTACCTTAAAATTCTTCTGGTGTGAAAAGTGACAACCTGGTGCTTTTGTGGGTGGGTTAAGAAAACTGAAATCGAATTTTAGAAGTTCCTTTAATTTTGCCGGATAATGACGGACGCCCATAAATGCCCCCTTCAAAGACTGAACTTCAGGAAGGTCACCGAAAGTGGTCACCGGTGCACTCGGGGGGACGGAATTGATTCGGATTTTAGAAACTTCCTTTTAACTAGATGGATATTGCGAATTAGTTGAATTGCCTGTGATCGGTCCCGCGCCCCGGGTTTTCATTTCAAAAATTAAACGCAGGGGAACATCCTTGCAAAAAATAGGATTGCAATGGAAATTTAGTGGAATGATTTTCAGGCATTGTTGTCACTTTGTTAGATGGCGGACAATCACATTCTGCATTCAAGCTGAAATTAGACATTCATAATAAACCAGGCGGAATGTGTACCATTGAAAAAAAAAGCGGATTGTTCACAGTATTGCAAAGGATTTCAAACATAATCAGATGAGTGTACCATATCCCATAAACATACACTCGATGCTTTTCACAGAACTTTGCAAGACTTAAGTGGGAACGAAAAATATTTGGTGATGCTGCCCTTGTACTGTCTGGTGATTTTCGACAGACATTGCCAGCCATTCCTCTTGCACAACTTTGCTCACGAGATTAACGCATGTTTATAACAATCGCTTTTATGGCGAAGCGTCGAAACACGATTGGTCAAAAGCACGAGAGTTCAATAGTAGGTTGATCAAAAGGAGCAAGTATTTTCTAATCAACAGCTGGATATTGGAAACGGTGAAGTAGAACGCAAAAACAAAAGTCAAATAGCCAGACAATTTCTTAAATTGTTGTTTAGACGAACTGTGATTAAAGCTTTTTTCGGATATATTTATAATTATTTAGATAAAAATTGGCCTTTAGTTTTTCTTAATCAAAAAATTTGCTGATATTAAGGGAAATAAACTTGGGATATAAGTTTTCCCTGGTGATATACTGTTTTAAAACGGTCGACACTATTGTAAGAAAAAAAAAGAAATTTTCTAACTGGTTTTTTTTTCTCTGGATATAACAAGAATGGCCACACAATCTTCGGTTGAAGATTGGCCCGATTTTGTCCGAACTTTAAAACCATTAGGTTTTTAACGGTACATTTATTCATCGTTTGTGCCGGGAAAAATTTTACTTACGTATATTTTTAAAAAATGATTGGGTTTGATTGTTTTTGAAAATGTGGAAACCCGGGGGTTTACTCCGTGAATATTGCTGCTGAATTCTGTATTTAAAGGTTATTTTTTATAATAAATTCGCATCGCTCTAAAAAAAACTGTTTATTTTCTTTGTACTTTTAAAAAATCCTTTGAACCCGGATCACTTTAAAAGTATTTTAAAAAATGAAGATAAAAAAAAATGAAGTTAAGTGATAAAAGGTATTTCTAGTTCAAAGCAGGCTATTTCAAGCAAGATGAATTCAGGCCTTAAGCAAGGCAAATATTAATAAAACTAACCCTGTCTGAAATTCGTGATATTATTTGAGAAAAAAATAGACCACAATACTAGAGGCAATATTTTCTTTTGAAACAGATGGACAAATATGAAACTTCTCTAATGAACATAATTGGGAATACCATACCCCCAAAGAATAAACGCTACTAGCAAATCTTTGTAATAAATTGAGTGTGAATTATTAAAAGGATCTAACCTGCTGAAATCTCGATAAAATTATATCCAGAATTTCAGAAATAAATTTGGGAAAATGAACCTAAAAGCAACTGATTTATCAGGGCTCTGGTTTCAAGAGAAAGCTGGACAAGCTCACAGGTAATAAAGGAGAAAAATTATTTTCATTGAAAGTAAAAAAGTCGGTTATGAAATTTTGAAAGAAAAAAAAATTTAAAATAGTATTTATTTTATAACATATGCAATAGAAAAATAGCAGAACTATCCCAAGGACGTGAGATATATGGAACTGCTTAGAATACTTCACTGTATTTTTTGACGAAAGATTATTACGTTAAATTAAGAAGAAAACTACACAAAAACTAAATGATTCTTATGAAAACAATATTGATTTTTTAAATTTTGACGATATGAATTGGATCAATTTTTACTATTTTTAAAAGAAAACAGAGGTACAATGAAGACCCCCACTAGAAATTTATCACGCTGTGAGAGGTCTTGGATAGTACGACATCTACTGATATCGAATGCATCAGGTGAGAGATTTTTTCAATTTTAAAGCGAGTTAAAAATTATTTAAGAAGCACTATTGGAGAGAAGACAAGCAACATGTGACCATTTTATACAAAGAAAACAAAATGTTTTGGCCAAACAATAGATACAGCAAAAATACTAATGATAAATTTGTCAAATAGAAATTAAGAATTAAAGATGTACAGCAAAATTGTAAGCTCTTCAATAAGGTTTTTAATTATTTAAAAAGTACGGTTTAAAATAAGATTTTTCCTCAGCGTCGTTGAATTTTATTATTAACATACATTTTATTTTGAAAATTTGAGTTCAGTGAATCTTTTTCACTATTTTAGTATTTCGACTTGAGCCCATGGTGTTGAATTGTAAAAGCCGTTAGGTAGCGCTGTTGCAGTGAGCCGCTTCCATTTAGAAGTGGTCTTGTGGCAACAGCCAGTGCATGTATCGTTCTTAAGATGTAAACATTCGAATCTATAGTGAAACATTTTTTTTGTGAAATATTCTTGTGTCGAAATTCTAACTTGTGAACTATGCTATTACTTGTGAACTGTGTTTACGTGTGAACTATTCTATTCATATTGAAATATTCTTCAGCATTGAAATATATCCACTAATATCAAATTGAACTTGACTTTCATTGAATCACCCCTTTCTTCAACAGACTGTGGAATTCGAAAAGCCGATACCTTTATTCTTAGATCACAATTTATTACAGTCCGCTAAATTCGTCGCTAGTGCTAATATACATAACTAATGGTCCGTCGAGCCGGAGTATCTAAGCATTTAAAGGTTTTTATTGGGTTGTTGAACTCAAAATTTGTGTTTTCGTTTTGTTGACCTTCATATGACGTTTCTTCCGATGAGTGGATTACTCCATTGGTTTCTTCAGGGAGCTTTCTCGGATAGTTAGGGTTTGGTGAGCTGCTCCATTTTGTAAAACATATTATTTGAATGCTTTTTGAAAAAGTGTTTGCTATAGTACTTTGAATGTGATTTATTTCTGTGAAGATTTATTTAGTGTTCTTTCTGTTTTCTGGTTTTTTTCTTTGCCTTTGAGTAGTGAATCATTGCGTTTGGATTCCGAATGTGAAAAGCACTTGTGTTACTTATTTTAATTTGAATTAAATAGCTATATAAGTGGAATTCTTCTGTTCAGTAATTTGTTCAAAATTTAAATATGAAAGTTAAAGCGTGCTTAAACCAGAAAAAGCTATTATATCATCACTAACGCGTTTAAAAAAATAAAACGCTAGAGGATATTAATGAATTGGATTCTTCCGAGCCTTAAAATTAGAAAAATAGGTTTGATACAATAGGGGAAGAATTGAAACCATTTTTGATAATTTGTTTAGCCCTTTGCTAGGGATAATGAAATTGAGGATTATATCTTAGAAAACAAGAGCTGTTCGATACATGGGAGGAAATGTTAATTTTAGTAGATAGACGGGTCTCAGTATAAATAAAACAAATAAAAAATACGGAAGTAATTCATACTAGGAAATTTGATTCAATCGAAATTAAACTTCCTAGTTTGTCGCTTCTCCGACATTTTCTGAGTTATTGATGAATGGTTGACTCTTCTCGGATCTGTTTCAAGCAGCCGTTCCCACAATCAAAAATTTAACTGGTGCTCAAAAAATTACAATATCTCAAAGGGGTTTTTAAAAGGAGATGCTCAGAAGATAGTTCAATTACTTCCAATAACAAAATGGTACTTTCTGTGATTGCTTGGGATCTTTAAAGGAAAGATATTTTCATAAGCGTGAAATATTGAGCTCTTAATGAAAACTTATGGATATTTCGCCGATAACTGTAAATCCCATGCTCAAATTCTAAAGTTAGTCGATCTGACTATGGAAATGCGTCTGGATTATTGGAGACTTTTAGATCTCCTCAAGGTCGAGGGTACAGCAGGTATATAATTCTAATGTTTGTTATTCAATTGAATTAGACTCAACCACAAGAGGTTGGGTGGGAAAGGTCTTTAGATAGTGAAAATTCGCTCAGCGAGCTCCAAAATTTCTTTCGAATCATGCAAGATCACTCATGACTGAAGGTTGCGGAGTTAAAAGAAACATTAGTAATAAGAAAGTAAATAATTCAGTTGCTTCCAGGTTTCCTAAACTGCATTGTTCTTACTCGTCAGAAACAATCATAATTTAAATAAATGATGCATTTCAAAATCTTTCTGTTCAAAAGAGAGTGAATTTTGTAAAATGAACAACATTTGCTTCAATTGTTTGACTCAATTTCATAGGAAGTCTGCTTGTAAAAGCACTAATAAGTGTCGAAATGTGGGAAATCGCATCACACATTGTTACATTTTATGACTCCTAATGAGCCAAATTTTCCATTCCTAGAGATGCTAATAATGCAGTATCACCTCTAGCTTCAGCGCAAGTGTTTCACCCAGTTATGTCTGATGCCAATAATACTGATACAGGTCCAAATCCTCCTAATGTAAATAATCCAAGTATAACTCTTGTTCAGGGTTCGATTCCAATTCTCAGGTGCTTCTATGTACTGCACTAGTCAATGCTTATGATTCTTCGGTGAACCTTCCAGTTGTGTCGTGTTCTTCTTGACCCGGTGTCAGGCTTTTGCTTAATCACTAATAGTTGTTTGGAAAGACTTGATTGCCTAGGAAACGAGCACATGTACGCATTTCATGTCTTGAGCATCAGATACTGAATCAATGGTATTTCGAGATTAAGTTTACTCCTCATTTTACATCTAATATTTCCTTTGTAACTTCAGTATATGTAGTTAATAAGATTGTGGGTCAACTTACACATTTGTGCTTAGATTCTCTTGGTCTGAGCCTTTAGTGATTTGAAGTTAGCTGATCCTCTACTTTTTTAAGAGTGGTCCCATAGATATTTTCTCCCTCATTGGTGTAAACATAGTTTTCCAATGTAAGCAAGGGTCAATCTCTTCCTTTGGGGACAGTAAAACCCTTTGCAGTTCGTTCAGATTTAGGTGGATAGTCGCAGGAAATGTTCTTCTGGAAGGAATGTTTTTCAATTGCGGTTAATAGCATCCAGGTAGTAACTGGAAGATTTAGTGAGTAACTTTTGGTAGTTAGATCTGGTACCTGAAGCTAGCTTATTAACTAGTGAAGAAAGGGCATGTGAAGATCATTTCATGTGAAACTCATGTTGGAAAATGAGGATGGACGATATGTAGTGCGATTACCATTTCATTCACCACCATCTAAATTAGGGATACGTGAGAGAATCAGCTATCTTCGAAGATCTCTAATTCATTAGAACATCCACTGATCAAGAAACCTGCGACTTATTCTCAATATAGAGACTTTATGCAGGAATATTTAACTTTAGGGCATATGGAACTTGTTCCAACATGACTACGCTAAAAGGGAAGCATATTATCTTCCTCATCACGCGGTTCTCAATAGAGATTCGAGTACAACAACAAAATTGAGGGTTGTCTTCGATGCATCAGCCAAATCAACAACAGGGCATTCTTTAATGACCTACTAATGGTTGACCTCGAGTGCAACGAGACGTGTATCCAATTCCCTGCTTTCCTTAGAACACTTCAAATAGCTGTGTGTGCAGATTCTTGGAAAAGATGTTTCGTCAAATAAGATCTCATCATCGGAAGATACCACTAAGTAACGAATCTATGGGAGAGATAATCCAAAAGGAGCCAGTGAAGGAATATAGGTTAACCACTGTCACGTATGCGGACCTCATGTGCACCATATATCTTTCCACTCGAACCTTTGACTCAACTTGCACTTGATGAAAGGAGGGTATCCTTATTTCCATTCGCTACTCTTCATCATTTTACGTAGATGATTTACTAAGTGGTGCCGCGACTGAAAAGGAAGCTATTGAACTCGTCTGGCAACTAAAGAGATGATGAGAAACGGAGGTTTCAATCTTCGGAAGTGGCAGCCCAACAGTGAAACAGTGATCAAGGAGGTTCCCGAAAATCAAAATCTTAAAGTGGTGTGCAAAATGATGAAGAAATAAAATCCTTGGGATACGATGGAATCCCAAATCTGACTTCTTCCAGTTTCAGTGTTTCATTACAAGAACAGTAGCGTTTTATTCTGCAAAGAGAAGTTCTTTCTGAAATTCGTCGTGTGTTTGATCCTCTAGGACTTTTATCGCTGCTGCGTCGTTTATGAAAATCCTTTTAAAAGAGCTATGGAAATTAAATCTAGAATGGGACGAACCAATCCCGGAAGATTTAAATAAACAGTGGGCAGCCTTCCGAAAGGAACTTCATCTTATCGAAAAATGAAAGCTACTGAGGTGTGTGTCTTGCTACCTTTCCATACATTCAACTTGAGTATACATATGCCTTGTGATTCCCTCCGAAAGAGCATACTGTGCGCAATTTAATTTCAAAATGTATTGCATCCGAGTTCATCAGTGTTCCGCTTCTTACTTCTAAAACAAGAGTTGCCCCGCTTAAAATTCAATCTTTACCTCGACTTGAGCCGTGCGCAGCGTTGTTGCTGTCTAATGTATTACAAGTAGTGTTAAGGAGTTTCTTATCTATTCACAAAACCATTGTCTGACGGATTCGACAATTACTTTAGCTTGGCTAAAAAACAGAACCATATCGCTGGCAAACCATTTGTAGCCAATAGAGTTTCCGTAATTCAAAACAACAATTCCATCAGCTGAATGGTATCATGTTTCTGAATTGATAATCCAGCCGATCTAGGTACGAGAGGACTTACCGTCTCAGCTTTAGGTCATGATCAATGGATTCAGGGGCCTCTGGTTAACCAACCCATGAATGAAACGTCATCTTTACAAAATCCCCAGAGACGTTCTCCTTTCCGGATAATGCATTGAAAGAGAAGAAGAGTGTTGTTACATGTTTTTCCAAAATTGTGCCTTTACTGTGAATTTATTGACAGAATATCGTCTTTACAAGTTAGTTCGTGTCTGTGCCTGGATTTTGAGATTCATAAAAAATAGTCGTTCACCAGTCTCAAGTAAACTTTTGTTACTTGAAATCATCGGAACTTCATACTGCAGTTGTTAATATTGTGCGTTTGATTCAACAAGCAGAATTTCCGAATGAAATTAAAATGTCTGGTGCAAGGAAACCCTTTACCAAAAGATAACAAATTACTTCCATTGAACCTGTTTTGTGATTCTGAGGAGTTCCTTCGTAGGAGGCAGACTTTCAAGAAATATTGCACCACATCATATGACCAAAAACATCCTATGCTTTTGCCCAAAATCATGAGTTCACTAGAAAGGTAATAAACTTTACCACATTAATTATCTTCATGCAGGTCCACAACTGACATTGTCATTGATAAGACAAAAATTTTGGTTTGTGGATGGTAGATCAGTAGTTCGTTACACGCTCAAAAGGTGTCTAATTTGCTTCAAGATGAATCTGAGATCTTCTTCCTCACTAATGGGTGATTTTACCACCAACTGGATTTCCCAGCAAAATTCGTCCATTCGAGAGTACTGGCTTGGATTTTGTTGGGTCCATTGACCACTAAATGCCTATAAACGAAGTGTGGCAAAATTTAAATCCTACATTTGTCTTTTCATTTGTACTTCTACTAAGGCTGTACATCTTGAACTTGTTTCGGATTTATCGACTGCTGCATTTCTAGCTGCTTTACGTCGTTTCATTGCTAGAAGGTCTTGTCCGAGCAAAATCATCTCGGATAATGGATCCAATTTTAAAGGTGCTTCAAGTCATCTGAGAAAGCTCGTGGAGTTGTGTCAGCAAGAAGAAGTACAAAACTTTCTTTCTGTCAAGGGAATTGAGTGGTCTTTCATTCCTCCATATACTCCACACTTTGGAGGTTTATGGGAATCAGCCATCAAGAGTGCCAAACAATTACCCTAAAGGCTACCAACTCTGTACCTTTAATTTTGAAGAGTGTTCTACCCTATTGATACAGATAGAGGCTTGTCTTAACTCAAGACCTCTCACAGAGCTCTCTCCAGATCCGTCCGACTTCAACGCATTGACTCCAGCCCACTTCTTAGTTGGAGGTCCTATTCATCAGTTTCCAGAACCATCTCAGCCCTCAAGGTCTGTAGCTCTTTCTGAAAGATGGAACCTGATTCAAAGACTACGTCAGTACTTCTGGGATCGCTGGTCCACGGAGTATTTACATAGACTTCAACCTAGGTCCAAGTGGTGGAAAACTAAACCAAATCTTAAATTAGGAGATATGGTTATTGTCGAAAAAGAAGAAACTGCTCCATTAAACTGGACTCTTGGCCGAATTAATAAACTATTTTTCGGACCTGACCAAAAGGTACGTGTTGTGAGTGTAAATACCAAATACGGACAATTAACTAGAAATGTAAACAAGATTTATCTTTTACCTAACTCTCAAGAAATTTGAACTTTAATTTAATTTATGTTATTCTTATTTTATCATATATTATTATCTGTATTTCATCGTTGTATATTTCATAACCTCTCCTTTTTGAAACCCTTCTGAGGTTTCAAGGGGGGCGGTATGTTGAATAGTAAAAGCCGTTAGGTAGCGCTGTTGCAGTGAGCCGCTTCCAGTTAGAAGTGGTCTTGTGGCAACAGCGTTGAATTTTATTAACATACATTTTATTTTGAGAATTTGAGTTCAGGAACTTTTCACTATTTTATTTTTGACTTGGCCCGGGCCCCCCTTTCCCAGAGAACCCCCATCTATCTTAATCCACCATTGCGTTGGTATATTACATATTTTTAAAAAAATCTTCATGTCTTAGAAACGAACTTAAAAGAATCAGCTCCCACACGCATGCGAAAATCTATTATCCCCAAAAAAACACAAAAAAAGGGATGTTTACTCAAACATTTTTTATTTTGCATTTACATCAAAGGATATTCTTTTAAAATTTTTTCTTTTTTATCCGCCATTCTATTATTATTTGTTTTGAATTTTTATTTTTAAAGATAATCTTTTCAAAATTCAAAATTAATTCATATAGAAGATTTCGGGGGGGAGTTTTTTGAGTATCATATCATTAAATAAAATACCCCGTTTTTTCGATAAAAAAAACTTTTCTTCCCATTTTATTTAAGGTTTTTTGGTTAATGTTAAAAATAGAACTGAATTTGGAACTTTTTTTTTCAAATATACAAAAAAAATTAGATATATTCTGGCTTAACTGTCTTTTTAAGCACCCTTTTTTAACCCGAATGATTCATTTTTTTTGGTTAAAATGTGTTTTTTTTATCCTATACCATACTGTTAAAAGGGGCTTTGCCTTCACGTTTTTCAAAAAAAGGAAAAAATTTGGGTGAATATTCTAAAATTTTTTAAAAAACACTATATTGTGAACAGGGGTACAATTATAAAAAATTTTGCAATTTTAGGGAAAAATTTTAAATTTTCTGTTTGAAAAGTTTCGCGTTTTTTTGCTTCATATTTTACCGAAAACATTAAGTCAGCGTTTATCAAAGGGGGTTCCCCCTGGGGAAGGAGGCATACATATCAAAAATGAAAGATTTAAAAAAAAAAATTTTTTTACTGAAAAAAAAAACAAAATACTTTCTTTTTTTAAGAAAAGCACTTTTTCCGAAAATTTATAATATCACATATTACGTCATCAAAAATAAAAACTTGTCCAATAACTAATTAGCTACCTTTAATCCTATATCCAAATAAAAAAATATTTATTTGATTTTTGTAACCCAGGATAGGGGTTTTTTCTATTATTTCCCTTTTTTAAACCTAAAATACTACTCTTCGGAAAAAACAAAACCCAGACCTAGAATCGAATCAATTTAGGAAGAAAAAAAGTTCACCCTTTTATTATTTTTGAAATATTGTTTTATAGCTGTAGACGCAAAATATATTTACAGATCATCTTTTTGGGCCCTTTCTGTTATTGGTGCAGTTATTTTGACCCCTTTTTATATGTTTTTTTCCCTTTGGAAGTTATAAATAATATGCTTTTTGGGGGGTTTTTTTTCCATTTTAAAAGGGTTTTGATATTTGAAACCCAAACAGCGATTTGAAGAATTACTCCAATATTTTTTTTTATGAGTATTCTCAAACATATAAAGATAAAAAAAATTTCAATTTTTGAAAAATCCGTATTATTTTATTGAATACACTTTTAACCCGGAAGTGGGCTATTTTTCAAAGAATGTTTTTGTTTTTTAAAAAAATGAACTCGTGTGCAAAGAGCGGTACTTCAGACAATAAATTTTTTAAGACGATGCTGACGGTATTTTATAAATAATTTATTAATACTAAATTAAGAGCAAGTTTAATAAGATTAGGATTTCCCGTGAGTTGTTTTTGGAAAAAATTTTTTAAAGGAATTTTTGTGAGTTTTTTTTCTATATTGAGCTAAGACTAATTTTGTTTTCAAAAGCCACCCTTTTTTCAATCTGTTTGTTTTAAAAAAAAAAAAAAAGAAAATATATATCAGTTAAAAGTAACACATACAAAATTTAAATACTTATCTTATTAATTTGTACGGCTTATAATTAAGATCGTATTCTAGCTTTAGCGTCAAATTGCATTATATATTAGATTCAATAATTTTTATTGTATGGGGCAATGATAAAAAAATTTGATTGAAAAGGGGTCAGTACTGTAAGTTTGAAAAACCCCCGCCTAAAAAAAAAAAATGAATTTTAAATTTAATTGAAAGTCTTTATATATAAATTTCCGGGGAAAATATTTTTAAAAAAATTAATAAGATGTTTTTCAAATATTCGGTATCAGAGAGAATAAATTATCGGATATTAAAAGAATTAAACAGTAAAACAAAAAAAATTAAATTGTTCGGAGGGAAAAGATATTTGCATTTATAGTCAATGTAAAAAAAAAAAAATTACAGAAGCAGAGCCGATTAAAATATCTTCCCCAAAAAAGGAAAAAATATGAAACATGGGAAAGAAAAATGATGATATTAATAAATTCATCAAAAAAATACCCAACCATTTATGAATATCTATACGATTTGTTACTTTAAAAAATTAATTTTTTAAATTTTTTTTAAAGATGGGGGAAATAAAATTAAATTTTAAAAGAATTTTAAAAAAAAATTTTTAAAATATTTCCCCATTTTGAATTAAAATAAGGAAAAATTTTTTTAAAAATTATTTAAAAAAATTAAATTTTTTTTAAAAAAATTAAAAAAATTTTAGTTAAAAAACTTAAAAAAAAAAACAAAGTCCTAAAATTTTTTCTTAAAATTTTTTTTTTTAAAAAGTTTCTAAAAAAATAATGTTTTTTTTATTTTAAAAAATTAAACTTTTTTTTATAAAAAATTAAAAAAAAAAAATTTGGGGTTCAAAAAATTTTACTTAAATAAAACAATTATAAAATTAAAAAAAATTTTTAAATTTTTGTTTTTTAAAAAAGAAAAGCCCTTTTTAAATTTTGAAAAATTGTTAAAGGAAAAATTTTTAAAATTTTTTTTAAAAAATTTAATTTTCCTTGGGCTTTTTTTTTTAAAATGTTTTAAATTTTAAAAATTCCTAAAAAGTTTTGCAACTCAAAAATTCCTTTTTTTTAAAAATGGGAAAAGCCCCTTTAAAATTATTTAAAAGAAATTTTTTTGATATTTCACAAACTGAGTTTTTTGGGGATGAATAAAAATGATTTTTTCCCTTTTTTTGGAAAAAAACCCCGTTGGGCCCCTTCCAAAAAAAGTTTTTCCCTTTTAAGTACGAATTTAATTTTAAGGTCCATTTGGAAAGCTTGTTGCAATTTCACAAAACTAGGTTTTTTGGTATGAATCCCAGATGATTTTGTTTCCCCTATGGAAAAAAATTTTGCAATTCCAACAAAAATTTTTTTGGGAATACGCAATGTTTTTTTGGGGATTTGGAAAAGCCTTTTTGGGAAATTTCCAGAATAAAGGGTTTTTTTGGGTAAAAATTTCGGGATGGAAAAAAATTTTTTTCGATTTAAAAAATCTTTTTTTAAGAAAGAAATTTGGGTTTTAATAAAAGCATTTTAAAAAAAGGGGATATTTCACAGTTAGGTTTTTTTTTTGGGGTTTTAAAAAATTTTATATTTTGAATGAGAACAAATCTTTAAAAGCGAAAAAAGAAAACAGAATGGGGTTTCCCTTTTGTTTTTTTCCTTTTTTAACTTTTTAAAAGGAAAAAACCAAATGGGAAAGCAAATCATTTTTTTTCCCTTCCCGTTAAAAATGGAATTAAAAAATTAAAAGGAAAAAGTTGGGTTTCTTTTTCTTTTTTTTTCCAGAGCTTGGGTGGCTTTTCATAGCATCTATTTAAAAAAGAAACAAAAATTGGATATGCATTAAAAATTTTTCAACACAGATTTTGATTTTAATAATAGTTTTTGGACCGCAAATAACCCTTTTTCGAGTTATATTTAGCCGCTCCCAGAATAGGTTAGTGGGCGCTGATTGCTGTGTTGATGGTGTGGGCGAATTTAAAGGCATACTTGTTTTGTAAAAGCCCTTTGAGGGGGCCGTCTAAAAGGCGACTTTGGTCTTTCGTGAGGTTGGTGGAAGGGGAAAAGAAAACGGTGTTCCCCCTTTACCCACCCAGGGTTCCCTCAAAAGTAATGAAAAAGAGCATTCTCATGGGGGCAAAGTAAATAAAAAACAGGCGTATAATCGCCCGTTACCGTATAATTTTTGAACTCGATTTGGCACTGCTGATCAGGTGTCATTAGTAACACAAAAAAAAAAAATAACAAAAGGGGAAATTTCACCCAAAAAGTTGGAACTTTTGGGGGACATTTTAAAAGGAACATTAAAAACCCGTTATTTTTCTTGTGTGTTTTGTGAAAACCCTTTACCAAGTTAAACTATATTGGGGTTTATTTAGCATAACTTGTGTATGCTTATAAAATTATACCTTTTTTTTCAGTAACAAATTGATTATCTATTATATGTTTTGTTGAAATATGAAGAACTTCGTATTCTGCAATGGATCCGTGTTTTGGATACGTATAACTTCACTTTTAACTTTAAATGGTTAAATGCCAAATTTTACGCTTTTCTTCGATTTCTGATTTATTTATTTATTGTAAATTTCCTAATTTTCAGCAATTAGTGCATGAATTTTTATTAAGAAATTTCCAGTTTTTAAGTCTGTGAGAAATTTTCACGAAACAGTGAATCCTATTCGGGTTACTATGATCTGTGCTGGAAAACATTAAAAAAAAAAAGTGAGTATTTATTCAAGTATCTTCTACGTGTCAATGGTAGGTATTTGAGTATACAGATTCAAGGTGTTCTAGCCGCTCTACACGACAGGCCTTCAGTGATTCTAGGGCTCGAACTAATGTTTCGCGTGGCACAAGTTTGTGAAAATAATCACAAGAAAAGAATTATTTTATATCTCCATCTACAAGTCATCAAATCCTCAAGGGCCGATCTTCATTATATAATCGAGGTGGCACAAGCCCCAGATTTTCTAGCGAACTTTATATTTTTCGAAGTTGTTTAATGCACTTTAGTATACTCTGGTGTAACGCCGATGGGTGTTACCAAAGGAATTTTCTCTATTTTTGACCATCTTTTTTGTCATTCAAGTTTCTCATTCATTTTCTGAACTGCACAATAGTTCAAGCACTTAAATAACCACAAAAAAACTTCTTTGTTTTATAATTGTTCATTTATTAATCTTTGTTATTAAAATTTTGTCATGCGTTGATTTGGTATCCATTTTGTTTCGTGCTAATTTTTCATTTAAGTTTTCGTTGCTTAACTTGTATATTTATTTTGACCAACAAGAGGTTTGCTTGTGATGTCACATATTTGCCTTGTGAGGCTTTCTTTAAGGAACACAATGGTATCCTAGATTTACCTTTGCATTCGCTTTGGCCCGCATAAATCTGTTAACGAGGAGTAGGATTGAACTCGCTGCTAACATTTGAGTTGTGATAAATCTCCTTTGGGGTCACTTGGAGTCCCCGAGAAATCACTGAGTGTGGCTAGTCCTGCAGATAACAGAGTTGTCTTGAGTTTATCGAATCCTCATCTTGATTCTATAGTAATATATCCGTTCTATATTCTAGGAAAGCCTAGTTTGCATCCCA
>BMAV01001965.1:0-15484 GCA_019973955.1 Trichonephila inaurata madagascariensis | reverse complement strand
TTAAATAATTTTTATCGTTATAATATTCTTAAAACAATTTTATATTCATTTTCTAATCTAAGTGACACTAAATATCATAAATATTATCCATTTATACGCTTTTCAAAATCACGGTTCCGAACGTAGTCGGATACCTTAAGGGATATCAATGTTACCGTAAACCATTTTATGTACAAAAATAACATTCTTCAGAAAATGCAAAATAAAGCTTATAATTGCAATAAAACTTATTTAAAGATTTAGGAAGGTATTAAAACTCCTCAAATTTGTAAGTGGTGCTTTCTTTTTTACGAGACAGTTTCTTATCTGGTTTAGAATGCTCTGTTGAATCAACAGTTGCCGCATTGTCGAGGTAACAAAAATATCCTTTCATTCTAGGCTTTAATTTCATCCCTAACTTTTGAAGTAGAGGTAATAGACCAGAAAACCCATAATTAAAGAGTATTATTACAATATAAATCCCTAAGAAGTCTTTTTAATAGAATTAATAACTGAATTTGGAAGATTCGTTGATTTTTCTCCTGAAAATTTTGCTCTCTAGAAATCTGTTCTTTTTTGGCCTCACTGATCTTGTTTTTCGCATGATAACTTTAAAAGAAATAACTACAACTTTATATAAAAGTAACTACCGTAAAATCTAGCGTATAACACGCACCTATACTTTCAAGCTAAATTTTTTAATTTTTAGGTATATTCGCCGTATAACGGGAACCCCACCCCCTTTTTAACGAAGAAATCTGAAATATTAATGTACATTGTTCTTATGTTTTGGAGTAATTTATTCAAGGTATTACCCCAGACTTTTGAAAAAATAGTATACTTCTAGAACTACAACTGTTCTTGTTCATAAGGCTAGTTGTTTCTTTTAAATAAACAGTGTATCGATACATCTAGAAGTAAATTTTTTTTTATGTCCATCCTTTTTGTTATTTTTAAAGCTATCGTTTTTATACCCGGCGTATAACGCGCACCCTTAATTTTCGATCTTATTTTTTATGTTCGAAGTGCGCGTTTTACGCCGGATTTTACGGTAATAAAAATATGTATAAAGAGCTCTAATTTTGAATGCAAATGTTTAAAAGATAGCAAATCGTTTAAATCTAAGCAAACATTTCAATCTGTTAACTGTTACACACACATATTTAAAAGCGAAATATATATATTAAAACATTAATAAAGTGTACCTTATATGAAAATAATTTTTAAAAATTTTTCAAATTAATAAAAATTGTATTTTTCGTGTGAAAATCAACCGAATACTCACACTTCCGGTTTTGAATTTAAATTTCCGACTTCGATTTGGGATTAATACCTCAAACAAAAACAGCTATAACTTTTTTTTCCTAAATGACTCAGAATTAAAAGTAAGATATTTTTAGAAAGCTTATAAAACAAGCTACAAAAATTGACTATAAAATAAATTTCTATTTTTTTTTTCTTTTGATAAAAATGATGATTTTAAACCAGTCAGATACCTTAATATTCATCGAAACTATCTTTCATTAAATATTAGATTTATGAAACTAAAGAATTGTAATGTGTAAATTCTAAACAGTTATAAAATATTAATCATGGAACCAATGATAGTTTTAAAAAAATTAGCATATTATTTTTAGCTTAAAAATATACAAAATTAATTTCTAAAATGATGTCTTTAAGTGTGAATCAAATGATACCAACTGTTTTCAATTTCGAAGGTTGTAAGTAAAGTCTTACATAATTAAAAACATTTTACATCACACTAACTTCATTTTAAAAAAAGTCCAATTTTTTTTCTTTTACCTAATTGAAAAAATTATAAAAATAAAAAAAGTGTTCGAAAAAATAGAAATGAAATATTTCTCTGCATTATCTTATATAAAAATTTGCAAGTTTATATATTTGTTTGTAACTTATACAAATCCACACCTTTAAGGCTGTTTTCGCCATATGCACAAAAGCGTGAACTTGACGCGGAGCACATTTTCGGACGGAAAAAAATGCCTCGATTTTTATAAAAATTTGTGACATTGTAACTCATGTATTTGTTTATAATACAGTGCTTTTAAAATTTCAAAATATTTCATAAATCATTAGTCTTTCCATTTAACATGTAAAAGGGTAACTCATTTAGCATTACGATTTAGGAGAAAAAATGCGAAACACATTTTATAAAACAAAAAATGTGTCAACTCGAATGAAAACGAGTAGTATGATAAAATAAGTGATTCTCTCTACAGAATAGTGAAGCCAAAATAAAATATGAATGTTGAAGTATTTTTATATCTGAAAAAATATTCCTAATTTGGTCCCTATTCTTTAACATTAGCCGAAGACAGCCTTAATAGTTTTGTTCCAAAATTTTGCAGAAAGTTTCACTAATGTTTCAAAGGAGATGTTAACATATTTCCGCCCAAAAATTTTTTTTCGAACTTATTTTCAGTGAATTTTTTCTAAAACCCCCTTGTTTAAGGTAGAGCTTGTGTGTGAATCTTTTGAGTCTCCAATTGTCAACACGTACATCTTAAAATTTAGCAACGTTTAAAATCCGGATTTTGTGGAAATTGACTCTCTAAGGTCACATATTACACTCACGATAAAGGATGAAACTAAAATTCTCAAGAATTCTCGCAAGTTTTAGAATGCTATTTATACAGTTTTAACAAATGTAATGAGAATTAATCAGGTATGTAGCGTTGCATTTCAGTTTTCTTCTTAGAGTGATCTCTGATTTCAAGTGTAGCCATCTGAATTTATTTGATCATGATTTAAGATGAAATTTTTATGGTACAAATTGAATAAAATAATTTTAATTTAGTGGAATAAATAACAAGGCAATAAGGTATTATTTAAAAACTTTATAATTTCTAAATGGGACAAATTTACCTTATTTATTTCCTTGTATAAAAAGTTTTTAGCTGTGTTTTGATTGCGCGTAAGGTAAGTCCAATAAATCAAAGCAAATTAAATTGATCATAATATTCTAATATAACATTACTTTTTTATTAATATAAAACATTGATAATCTAACTTAAATGTCAAATCAAAATTATATTCGATTTTAAGTGTTTTACATATTTCCTATTGAATACATGGGTCTTAATCTAACTGATAATAAATCAAAATGATTGATATATCGAGAACATCAAACCTATTTACAAAAATAATTTGAAAGAATATAAAAGAGTCCTCTCATCATCTTGATTGACCTGTTTTTGTGGGTATGTACACGCTTCAGCAATTTTTACTACATTTCATTGATATTTGTTGTGCTAGGTTACTATGACAACTCTATCAACACCTGTTGCACGCACATTTTGGACACTCTGTTTTATGTTTTCCTACTCACTGGTTTTTCACTAATTTGTTATATCCTATAATAATAATTTATAAGTTAGTACGTAGTAGTTACTGATAAGTCTTTACTTTATGTTATGAACGATCTGTTGTGGTTATGGTTACAGGTTTTTATTTCATTATTATTCATGTATCAGTAATGAATGATTTATAAGTCACGCATTGAAATAAAAGAATGCTTGGGCGTATTGGTTAAAATAGATTAAATAATTGCTTTAATGCTCATATATAATTTTTCAAGAAATTTTTTTGCTTTAATGCATTTTTTTTCTTGTGAAAACGAACGTATCCATGTGAATAATAAAACGAGTAGAAAAGGGAAACTCAAAGTTTTAATTAAGTTTCTAGTTTCAAATGTTTATTACTCGTAACCAGTAAAAAAAAATGATCTAAATCAAGATAATTCAAGTCAGTGAATGAATGTTTAAGGCCTAGTGGCTGAGTGGTAGCATATTGCTCTTCCACGCCACAGATCCGGGGTTCAAACCCCCAACTGGGCAAGGTCGACTCAGCTTTTCAACCTTTTAGTGGGTCGATAAATGAGTACCAAACTTGCCTGGGAACTAAACACTGGGGATTTTCGCATCAGACTGACCAGTTGACCGGAACAATGTGTTCAACAATAGTAACAATGTGTTACTTTTGCTGAGCAAATATCAGCTTAGGAAGGTGTTTTCAAATATTGACCTATATGATAGTTACGGAGCGTTATAAATAAATAAACAAAATTCTTTTTATGAGCTATTAGATCTACTGACTTAAAATTAAACAAATATATGGCTTTTTTGTGCAGCTAAAATACGCTAAAAGGTGTTTTTTTTTGTTTAATTTTTATTTTACGTAAAATAAGCTCATTAAAAACTTCTTTAACCTAATTCACCCGTGCAAAGAAAGGGTATACCAGCTAGTATAATATACTTACAAATGTATCTGTACTGCACAAGGTATTTGATAATTAATTTATGGATACTAAGAACAAGTTTAATAATTACTAGTGACTTCCATGGGCTTGTCATATACAATATTTAATACTTATCTTGATTATTTGTACGATTTATAATTAAAGTCGTATTCGAGCTTTAGCGTCATAGTACATCATCATTGCCTTCAATACATTGTTATTATAAGGAAGGGGCTGCGATAAAAGCCGTGATTCAAGATAGGGTCGCAAACATTGAAAGTTTGAGAAGCAGTGCTGTAGGATGTTATTAAATGTATTTTTGTTGAAATATGCCTGAATGAAAAATAAATATAATCCATAAAATATAATCTATAACTTTTACGATAATTTTACTTTTTGCACCCCTAAATCTATTTGAATAAAAGAATGACTGGGAAAAAAATCCTTTATGTTTTATTAAACAACTATCAACCGTGTATAAACCGATAATTTTTCGCTTTTTTGAAGTTAAAGCATGACGACTTATATTCGGATCAGTTTATCTCGGAAAATACATAGTTTAGGAAGAACAATTTTTTTAAAGCTTTTCCGTTAACCATGAATGAAATTTTTATTCTAAAAGAAGAAAAATCACATTAAATCCTTCAAAATCAGTTTCCAGCTTCAGAATCCGAGTTTCCGAAGAGTTCGTAAAATTCACATTTATTCATTGGGATGTCTGAATGCGTAAGGTCATCATGCGATGAATTTTTCCTCTAGGCCATGAAACAGGTGAATTACCACGAATGCAAATTTCTCTTCCAGGTCATTTTCTTTGATTAAATAGCATAGAAAGTATGACTAGTACAAGGGGAGTACAAGATAACAAATTATTGGGGAATAATATTAACTTTAGTTAAAGTTACAAAAAAAACTATCGTCGTTGGTGTTTGACGTTTTACTTTACAGCGATTTAACTGGAAAATATTCCACCTGTTTGATAACATTTCCGTCATCATGGCATCCTGCTTGAAAATTACGGGAATGTTTGTTTTTTTCAGTTTGGCTTATTTATAGGTTTTGAATTTTCAGCAAATATTTGAAACACACACACACATTCTCAGCTTATATTTGAAAATATATGGTCAACCTTTCAAACCTTCCGTTCTAACCCTTCAAAATCTGTTGACTTTATTCAGCCTACATTATGTTAGGCTGTATATATATATATATATATATATATATATATATATATATATATATATATATATATATATATATATATATATATATATATATATATATATATATATATATATATATTAGATTGAGGAAAAAGAAATCCATTATTTTTGCATGAAAATCAAGACTTTATTTAACATGCTTCCAATTTTCTGATCTGGGTCAAATATGCACCGTTTTGTTGTATAATTTGTTGCCATTTTAAAGGTGGCTTCATAATTCCTCTCTCATAGAAGTCTTGGCCCTTATTGGCGAAAACATCTAGTAATTGATTTTCACAATCTTCTCTTGGTCCCAATTTCTTATCACTCAGGAAGTTTTGCAATGCGAGAAAAAGGTGGTAATCGATTGGTGCCAGTCCGGACTATATGGTGGACGCATTAAAACTTACCAACCAAGTTCCCAGAGATTCTGGTAAGTCACTACAAAAGTATGTGTTCTGGCGTTGTCCTGAAGGAACACAATACCTCTTCTGTTGGCCAATTCTGGCCATTTCTGATCAATCCCTAGCTTCAAACGGTCCAGTTGCTGACAGTAGAGATTTGAATTCAGTGTTTGGCCATGCGGAAGCATTTCCTAATAAATAATTCCTTTCCAGTCCCTCCAAATAGGCAGTAGAACCTTCCTGGCCGTTAGTCCTGGTTTGGCCACCATTTGAGCTGTTTCACCGCACATTGACCACGATCGTTTTCGCACAATATTGTAGTATGTGACCCATTTCTCATCCCCGGTCACCATCCGTTTAAGAAATGGGTCGATTTCATTCCGTTTAGCCAAGGTTTCGCAGATGGAAATTCGATCCATCATGTTTTTTGGTGTTAATTGGCGTGGCACCCAAACATGGAGCTTCTTTTTGAATCCAACTTTGCGCAAATGGCTTAAAACTGTTTTATGGTGCATCTTTAGCTTCTGGGCGATGCTACGACTCTAACATGCCGGTCAACTTCGATTATTTCTGTGATATTTTCGACGACGGGCCTGCCTGTGCTAGGTGCATATTTAACATCAAAAATACCTGAGCGGAACCAACAAAACTAAAATTTCACGTAATTAACTGTTTCAGTATCGGCACCATAAACACCATTCACAATTTCAGCCACCTCGCTTGCCTATTCGCCTTTATCAAAGAAAAACTGTAAAAAGAACCGAATTTTCTCTTTGTTGACTTCCATTTTTAACTGCCTATAACTCCCAACTGAATGGATCAAACAAAAAAAGCAAAATAATTTTTTTAGTATGAAATATTATCTTGACAACGAGCATAAATTTCAAATTGTTTGATCGATGGTTTACGAGATATCGACACTACAGCTATCTACCGAAAAAATAATGGATTTCTTTTTCCCCAACGTAATATTCAAAAAATACAGCTAAAATTAAGGGAAAATTCACAAAAGAAATAGTTTAAATGTAATGAATACAATTTATAAAAAAAATTAACTTGTTTAAAAAAATAAACATGAAATAATTTTCAAAAAACTTACTGAGCTCAAAATTATTCAGAGTGCAAAAGTATACTCTTTGAAGAATACCTGAAAGAAAATCCAAAGAACATTTTAACAAAAAAATATCAGGGTAAGAAAACAAAACAAAAATAATTACCAGAAATAAAATTAGACATCTTATACAATTTAAGAAAGTCGTGAAAAAAAGAAAAGTGAAAATTACATAAAAAAAGGAGGAAGTTAAAAGGAACAGGTTGTGAAATTTTTGTTACAAATTATTTTCTTTTTTTTTTTTAATAAGAATTGTCAATTTGAATAACACCTGTTTCTTTACCCAACAAGATAAATCTAAACTCAAAGCAAAATTTCGATAACACTTGAAACAATCGTTTGTTATCATCTTAGCCCATTCTTTCAACTTTAAAAAAGGGTTTTCCTCTTGCTATAAGATAATGCAGATGGCTTTCAAAACTCCTATAGGTTTATTTTCATAAATAATGTTTATTCTTTAGATTAAATTCTCATGAAATACGTGTTACCATCAAGACATGAATCAATTTTTGGCTCAGAAAATGAATATTTAATACTCTAAAAAATAGCAAAACATGAATTTTACTCATTGAACAAGATAAATTCAAGATGGCATACAAAAATAGTAAAGCAATACTCTTAGAGTCAATTGTTTATAAATTATCGCACCCTGTTATTTCTTTATCAGCACAGTTTCAATCTGTAATAATTTAATTTCGTATGTATTGTGGCTTTTATTTTTAGACATACCGTAAAATCCGGCGTATAACGCTCACCCATACTTTCAAGCTGAATTTTTAATTTTTAGGTATATACGGCCGTATAACGCGTACCCCCTTTTTTACGAAGAAGCCTGAAATGTACATATGTAATGCTGTTATATTTTGAAGCGATTTTTATTCGAGATAATTTCCTAAGCCTTTGTAAAAATAGTATATGCTAAAAGCATTACAACCTTTTAAGTTCATTAAGAATTTCATTTTTTTTTGGGGTTTTTCCGAACACGTTAAAAAATGCCCAAAATTTCCCAGTCAAAACAGATACTTTTTTTTTTTTTTTATTGAATAGAGAGTTCTTTTGGTTTACAAAACATGCTTTTGTTTTGTTTCTACGTTACATAGAGGACAAGTTACAAACAATTTTATAAAATTAGAAAAATCGGAAGTGGGTCTTTGATCTACCAGATCAAATACTATCTTTAAATGTTTTGAAATCTATCATGGTTAGTCTGATAACTCAAAATGTTATGAATGTACTTCTATAAAACTTTTTTAACCTGATATTTATGTTATTTTCTAGAGGATGTACTAAAATATTTCTTATTGTATGAATATTTTTTGAGTCATGGCCTGCTATTTAAATAATGGTCTCATAAAGAACGTCACATTTCTTATTATATGTTTATTCAATAAGCTCTAAAATTTTCAAATTTTAATAAAACATTAAAATTTTAGTACATTCTCTCGATAAATGCATCTACTTTGTTTTAGTAATACTTTTAATGATATGAGTTTATTATTTTGTTCTCTAATCGCTTTGAAATTATTCAAAAATATTGCTAAAATTTCACTTATAATTGTGAATTTTGTAAAATTTAGATTTTTTTAAAAATATTGTTAGTTAAATATTAGTATTTATTGGTATTGATTCCTAAAAAAGTAGTTATAATGTTTAAATATGCTATTTTTTAAACAAAAATATTCCGTACATGTTCGTATACCTTAAATAAACAGTATTTCAAAATATGTAGAAATCTAATTTTTTTTTTCATGTTCATCTCTTTTTTTAAAAAAAATTTAAGGTTATCATTTTTATATCCGGTGTATAACGCGCACCCGTAAATTTCGATCTTATTTTTGTTGTTCAAAGTGCGTGTTATAAGCCGGATTTTACAATAAATTGATAATAGTTTTTTTTATGTTATTTCTTTAATTATAGGTGTAATACATTAATAACATAAGAAAAATAACAATATAAAGTAGCCAATGTGAATGAAAATTAAAATCTTTCTATATTGCATACAAACATAAAAGATGGGGGGTTTTCATATATACCGTACAACTTTTATTACTAATAATTATGATTTACTGTATTTATTAGAATCTGATCCGCACTTTTTTCTAAATGTTATTGCTGTTGAAAATCGGGTGTGCCTTAGAATAGAAGGCAGAAAAATTCGTTGGACAAGGGAAATTGAACATTATACAGAAGGTTAGAGCAATTACAGATTCATGTATGTCTTTGTTTTTAATACTGGTAAAATTAAATTAATTATTCATTTCTAATTAGTTCTCATTTTAATTTTTTTTTCAATATAAGATGTCGATAAACCTTTTAATATTTTTTTTTTTTCACAAAAACTGTGGCGAGCACTTGGGGTGTGGCTTAGAATCGATGGCGGCATGGATTCGAATAAATACGGTATTTATCTAGCGAATCTATTGCAACTTATTTTGAGAACATGATATTGATGTTTCATAATTACTGTAATAACCTAAATTTTTTTTGCGGATAAAAAGTTGAAATAAAAACTAATTTATTGACTGCTATGAAGAATTATGAGCACGCAAACATAGAAACAACGTTAAAATGCAAAACAATGTAATCAATGAAGTTTTTAAAATATTGTCACTCAAATACTTTCAAGATAAATAGTGATTTTTTTTTCTCTTCTTTTTAATTACGAATAATAAGAACTGTTTTCCAACAGTGTGACGAAACAGTCACGAAAGCTCAAAGATTTTTTGCTTTTAACATTTTTTTTTTTTTTTTAGGAAAAATCAATTGGGAAATAAATGCTCTTCACATAATCACGAAGAATCTGACAAATACATTTTTTTCCCTATCGAATGAGATCACGCAATCTCGCGCTTTGTCGAATCAGAAAAAAGAGGTCTCCTGGTGTAATCGAAATATAACAGCATATCGATTGTATACAAACACTCTGAGACGATTTACGGTCGTCGTCGACTACTGAAAGGCCAGAATCAATAACGGAGACAGTCTCCTGGAGCTCGACAACTATCGACAGGTGGCTGGCTCTACACCCTTCTCTTTCCTTCTCTACCCCCCGAAAGACCCTGCCGATGGAAATGCGAGAAGTTATTTGAATCAGATGATTTGTAACAGCATCGAAGAATGGAGCAGTCTTTCGTGAACTGTCGGTTCCAATGTAAACTAAGAAACTTTTGCTCTGCATGTATTTGAACAATGTTTATCGCTCGTTTTGATTTAAGTGAAAGGTATGTAATTACAATGGCAGTGTTTGAGGATATATATTTGAGTTAAGACAGCTTTTTCAATAATTTGAATTAATTAACTTGTAACCGATGGACTCTTAGTTGTTGAGAAGAGATAAGAGGGCATTAACATTTCATTTATAGAGTTGGATTTAGACTGTTTGCACATAGTAGCAATTGTTTACCAAAAAAATAATCTCGTTTAATTTTAATATTATATGAAAGAAGAAATATTATGATTTTTTTCGCGCAGAAATCTTTATATAATTTAAAATACCTAATTGTAATAACTTGGATTAAAAATCCTGGACTTTTTTTTTAAATGTGTTTGACGAATTTGATCAATATTAATTTTTAAAGACATTTACCACTTGATTAATGGAAGAAGATGAATATGTAAAATGTATTCATATTTCTTTAACTATATTCAACTTAAAGGAAGGAAAAGAAGAAAATTGAATTATAGACGAAAACATGCCACTGTATTTATTATCGTATAAACAGCACGATTTTCTGAAATTTTATAACTAAAGATATTGAGTTATAAAAAATGTCATCAATGCAAAGGAAAAAAACGTATTTATCATGAAAAATCTGAATTAAAATAGAATTAGAAATGTGAGATAAAAATATTAGGCATGAACTTCATTCATTACAAGGGACAATCATTTTTATATCCTTTAGTTATTTGTAGAGAACAACAAATTTGAGATACAGAATTGTAAATAATTCCAATGGAGTAAAATCCTATTCATTTTAATTGGAACCGTCCAGTTCTATCTTACTGTCTATATTCTTTCGGTAAATCAGTATCTTAATACTGTGCCTGAGCCTTTTTTGTTTGTTTGTTTAACCTAATATTCTACAGCTTTACACAAACCTTATCTGTTCACTGAAGAAAAAACTGTTCAATGGAGTTTACATTTATTGCTGAAGGAATTGGCTACGATGTCATTCCAAATGTATTCCACGAACATCAATTACTGAAAAACTTTTTAACATTTGCGATTTCTTTTCAAGCTCACTGCTATTAATCAACACATATTCTCCTCTTTCTGTTTGAGATCAAAAATAGGAAAAATGACTATTTTCAACATAGATCCTGACAGTGATTTTGTGGTGAGCAGGCGCCCTTATCAAGATGTGATCGCTATTAATGATCTATCGGATTTGGACAGTTTCGAAACCAGACAGAGAAAAAGACAGGTAGCTGAAAATAATGAAAACAGGAGATTCCCGTGGTTTCGAACCGATGTTATTCAAGATATGGAGGACAGAAAGAAGTACTTTGGATATAAAGTAAGTACTTGTGTGTGTGTGGGCGACAGAAAGGTAAGAATTATTTAAGTTAACAAAGATTTTGAAGATTATTCTATGAAAGAATTTTATCCCTGTCATTTTTCCGTATAATCATTTTACAAACAGTTTTTTTTTTTAAATTTTAAATTCAGATGCATATAATATTTTGCTAAATAAAATTATTTGATCCAGAGAAATTCAATTAATTAATTATGATAATTTATTTTATGTTAGTTTACATACACTTAAAATGTAATTAGTCTTTACTCAATTTTAAAAATTAAGTACTATAAGTCGTCTTTGTTTTACAAATATTGTATTTATGGAGATCTTATTAAATATAGTATTTACTCTAAAAAATTTTAAAAAAGCCACAAAGCAAAAAGGGGCAAAATCTTACCTACTTAAAAATTTTTTCAGAAAAAAATTAAATTTTCTTTTTTGAATAAATGGGGTTTAAAGGGGTTTTCTGGGGAACCGTGATTTTTAAAAAAGGGGGAAAAGGGTTTTTAGTGCCCATTTTTTAGGTTTGAATAAAGTATTAAAAATTTTAAAAAAATTTTGACAAAAAAAATTATTTTTAAAAACAATATTTTGAAAAAAATTTAAATTAAAAAAACTTTTTCAAAAAAAGTTTTTAAGAAAAATCCCTTTTTTTTTAAATTTTTTCCCCGGCAAAACCCCAGACCCCCAAGAGGCTCAACTAGAATTTTGAAAAAAATTTAACTTACTTTCAGAGTTACCGCCCATTCAAAAAATTTTTGCAGTTTTTTTTAAAAAAATTTTTCCCCCTGTTTGTAAAATATGAATAAACCCCCTTCCCAAGTTTATATTTTTAAAAAAATTTTAGTTGAGCCCTTTAGAGAGATCTTTAAAACTATATACAGGCAAAAAATTTAAAAAAATGGAAAGGGGTTTTTTCCAAAAAGAACATTTTTAAAAAATTATTCTAAATTAATTTTTGCCAAAAAATTGTATTTAAATACATTTTTTTTTAAAAAAGTCCTTAAAACAATTTTATACTTGTATTCTAATTTAAGTGACACTAAATATCATAAAAATTATCCATTTATGCGCTTTTACAAAACCACGGTTCCCAACGTAGTCGGATAGCTTAAAACAAAATTTTTCATAATTTAATATCTCATGTTTGCAAAATCGAATCTAAATAAATTGAAACATTTATTATATTACATCGCGAATGTATTTTCTATCTCGTGAAATTATTTATTTTATATGGAATATTATTTTATATAATAAGAGTAATTTATATATAAATTTTATACGTCTCAGTTACAAATTACTATCATAAATGTGTTGATTCAAATTATGTGTGATTCCAAATTTTTGAATCTAAAGATTTCTTTAAAATTAACAATTAAGTATATAAAATTACTTTAGAATTCAACTCAGGTATTCACATTAAATCAAAGAAATTTCATAAGTATAACCTTTTAACTGGCATTAAATATATTTCTACATAACTGTATTTTACATCATAATGAAGAAGTATTTCTTCAACTCTGTAAAATCAGATTTTTCTTTAAATCCGATGTAACCTTAAATTATCTATGCACTTCTCAACTGATATAAAAGTTTAAAAAACACCTTATTTTTTCTTTACTACTATGCAAGAAAATTACTCAAGCATCATGCAAAGAGCATCGAATAATTAAAATATGAATTGTACATGCATTATTGCATGAAAATATTTGAAAATTATGTTTATGCGTGTGAAATGCAGAATTATTTCTGTTCTCAGAATCTAGTTTTTTTCTTCTTCTTTTTTTACACAGACAAACAAAATTTACAATATTTTCAGAACTGTACTAGTTGTCCAATCAAATTTTCAATTTTTATATCAAAATAATTTTTAATAATACCTTAAAAATATTAAAAGAATATCCAGCTTATAACATCAAGCTGGGAATTATAAACTTTAGATATTTTCTTACACTAAATTACTAATTTTCCAATGTTGTTAAGGGGACATGCTGCGAGTTAAACAAAAATCTTTCAGTTAATTGTTTTTACATTCTTTTTTATTTGCTGGTAACCAATATACGTAAAACAGATAGTGTGCGTGTGTGTGTTCTCAAAATGCTACAAAATTCTCACCATTTAACTTCTATAAAGAAAAGTTTTAAAATTTATGAAGGGATTTTAAAAGACTCCTCCTCCCACAATAATTGACGTACACAAACAGTGGCGTAACGCACATCCCCACGACCTCCGCATCTTGGAGGGCCCAGGATTATAGGGGGCTCAAATCCCGTTTGACGCCAAGTACGCAATCCTTTGTAAGATCCGGCTTGGGGCCCCAAAACTTGACTTCGGAGGAAAGCCCTAATATTCTCCGTTACGCCACTGAGTACACATATGAAATGTGATTTACAAAACAATCCCAAACTATGTATAACTAAAAATTGGTATGGGTTTTCTGCTAGTATGTTTAATATATGTAAAAGACTTTTTTTACTGAATGCTTATCGAAAATTCCTTAAAAAATTGTAAATTCTAAATTTAACTATTTTTTTAAAAAAAGGTAATTTCTTTTTATTCAAAAAAGCGTACTAACTTTTTTTTACATTTTACTATTAGTAATGGAAAAAGAAATTTCAAAAATATTAGGGAAAAAAGAAAAAAAAACCCCTTTTTATTTTTTAAAAGACGATAAATTTAGTTATTTTTTTTCTTTCTGAGATAAATTCGCTTAACGTTTTTATTTGCCATTGGGATGTGAATAAAAACAAACATAAAAGCTGCCATAGCTCTGAATTTTTTTAACTTAGAGCTTTCAAATTTTGTGAAATTTAAGAAAATTATTAAAAAAAATAATTGAGGCTAAAAAATTTTATTTACAATTTCGACCGCTTTTTGTCAATTGAATCGTACTGTGTCTTCTTGAGAATATTTGTTTACAATATTGAAAAAAAAATTGAATAATGTTATAAAGAATAACTAATAAAAATTCAAATCAGACAGTAGAAATATTCATAAGTTTTTATGAATTAGCCTTTAATCAATTTATATGAATATAACTTATTTAGTGCACAAATTTTTCAATAATTATATTTATTTGGAATATTCCGCACAAATCAGAAAAAAAAATATTCTTATTTTAAAATACTTTATTGCCCTTAAAACACAAGATAATTCAAAAATACTGGTATTGCTGACTGAATGTCGTTTAAAATAACGATGAAAAAACTGTGGAAAAGCTATAAATAAAACACTTTTAAAGTTTCCAAAAAAGTTTTTAAAAATTCAGTAATGAAATTTAATTTTATCTGAGACCTTAACGATGCTTATCTCTACATGCCATATAAAATTATTAAAAGAAGGATGTGTTAAGTTTTGAAACTTTAGCCTTAGAACTGTAGGATTTTACAAACTCCGAAATTTTATTCGCTGTATATTAATTATAAATATCTGTTTTAGATAATTTTTAATTCTGCTGCATTTTTAAATAAAAATGTATGAAGAATTTCTTTTTATTTCTCATGCATAGCTGAAATCAAAGAATTTGAATTCAAAGTATAAATATTTACGAATTAAATATAGATAAACTTTTCTTAAGAGTTTTTCCACATTTCAATTCAAATATATGTATATTTTATGTATATATATCGAGAGAGAGAGAAAATTATTCTATATTAAGGGGGTCCGGCACGTCTATATCAGCCCATGTTAAATTGCGAAAGTTTATGCATCATTTGCTCAGAAACTACTCACTTCACATGAATAAAATTTTTACAGTAGGTTATGTGTATTATCAACAAAAATTTAAAGATGGGTTTTGTCTTTTTGTTAAGCGTGATTTTTTTTAAAAAAATGTTCAATTTTTCCCCTAAAATTTAGTTTAAAAAACCCTTATCTAAAAAGGTTTACCAGGTATATCTTATTCCCTCCATTAAAATGTGTAGACATGTTAAAAATATGCTCTCTGAAAATGTGAGGATTATATAATAAGTGGTTTTTGAGAAAAAAGTTTCATAAGTTAAAAATATTAC
>BMAV01001963.1:3734-27828 GCA_019973955.1 Trichonephila inaurata madagascariensis | reverse complement strand
TGTAATAATATTTGGAAATAATTTTCAAATATTTAAATTTCAAGTGACACTAAATGTTCATGAATTTATGAATTATTTCATAATTCGAAACAATAGAGATAAAAAAAATAAGTAATAAAATTGACTAATATTTATGAATTATTTCATAATTCCCAACACAATAGAGATAAAACATAACAAACAACATAACTATTTATTAAATTTGTGGTATGACCCTTAATTAATGTTCCCATTCACTCCTTCAAAATTCATCTAACTGTACTTTTAAATAACGAAGACATTTTACCAATGTTTATAATAAAATGTAGTTTCTTTTATATTTTTATCTTCTTTTGGTAGCAATCTTATATCTTAAAAAAGAATTTCTTCGTATAATAACGAAAATCACTGTTCCAGTTGAGTCGCTCTATCAAAGTAACTCGGAGAATGGTTTAATCATCACTTGATGTAGGAACATTGAACTGACATGCCAGTCAAATTCCTCTAGAAAGGTTCACATCAGACATCCATCTTCGTCACATGAGATTATTAAGCGAAACCTTAGAAATCTTGCAGTAACAAAACACTTGTCAAGGATTTATTTGATACAAAATGTTTTTGCGTAGCCTTCTTACATAAAGTGACATATTAACTGTTATTCGTTATGATATACTGATATATTTTGATACAAATTATATCAGGAAGAATATAATTTCTTACTTTTGCTACAAAAATATTTCTACTGATCAAATGTTCATGAAATTGCGGAGTTATGGCCAATGTTGCTTCTGTCCACTCATGTGTTCAAATGCTGGCGTCACCAAAGTCCCCGTGAAGAGGCGAGTATTAAACTTCTCAACTTGGCGTGTTGCGGAAGTTTGGAAAGTGCACGCCCACTAAAGTGTCGCCTTGGTTACTTGACCTTTATTTAAAATTACGAGGTCAATTCCAATAAGCTTCGTGCTGCTTCGAAACACAATATTAATAATTAATCAAACACACTTTTTTTTAATGTATTTTGGCCGATTATGAAACTCATAATTAAACCTTTTTTTGAAAATATGTTTGACATAATTTAGAATGAAAGCGTTAATAAAATGCGAAAATTATAAATTCTAGGGTATTGGAAAATTATAGAGATTTTATATTAGCAAGATTTATATATATATATGAGATTTAATACTCTTTTCATTGAGGGAGCCATTTTGTAGATTAAATTCTTAAGTTAGATATAGTATTCACATGTTTTACCATAGAACTCTTGATATAAAATAATATTCTGATTATCACCCAAAAAACAATAAATAACTTATAAGGCACATTTATATGGCCTATTTTCATTTATACATTTTAAAAGACGTTTATCATTATATAAATCGGAATATTGTAATGATGAAATGGAATTTATTGTAAATAGAATAATACTATCAATGAATAACCATGAAATAGAATTTATAGAAAATTAAACACTGAAAGGAGAAAAAAATATATTGATAGTTAATTCACTTGTGCTCCGAAGTAATAAATAATTTAAGATAAAAATTTAAAATATAAACTCATTTAAAAACAGCCAGCATAAAAGTTACTTAACATTGCTAATTAATTTCTAAATATTTTCTTATTCTAAAATTCCAAATTTATATGTAAATTCAAAAGAGTCTTAAAAATGAATTCACGTTGTCCTAAACTTTTGAAAGTAAATTTTTTCTTCGAAAATTTCGAAGATATTTAGACAAAAAGATATTTTTCTATTTCTAACAATTAAAATGAAATATTTGAAAACTATCTAACTATTATAAAATATAAATAGTTAAATAGAATAACGGAAGGAAATTATCCATATTTTTTGGTTATTTTAATATTTCATATCATAAATTCCGTTAATACAAAATTTCATGAAAACAACTTTAAAAAGTTTAAGAATTTATCAAAAAAGAATTTGATGTAATGAAAATAAACCTCCTTAAAGATCCTAAGGCGTACAGTCTTAAATCTTCACAACTAATAATACAGTTTCGAAAATACCTTTAGTTTAAATGAGCATAAAACAAATTAGGGAAAATATGAAAATAAAATCTAATTGGAAAACTACTTTTTTGAAATTTTATAACTTGAAGAGAAGAGATAATGTCACAAACAAAATGTAACAAAATGTCAAAATTTGAAAACAAATTATTTACATGAAATAATCTTGTTTATTGCCTCTTAATAAATATTTCCTTATTATGGTAGTAATCGAATTTTAAAACTTATCCTGTATGAAAATGACATTACCAAAAAAAGTAACATTTAATCTCTAACTATTTAACTATATAGTTTTAATTTCTCTCTTTTGTGTTTTAATGGTTTGCCAGACATAATTAATCGAATTAATTTCAGTAAAAGTGAATTAAAGTGTATTAAAGGATATTCATTAATTATTATTGAAATGTTAAACAACACACTCGTTTTTCTGAGGTGAATTTTTCCGTATAGCTCATAGAACACATTTTGTCTACATACATGAATGTATGCAACCTACTTGGGATTATTCAAGAGATATTTCTTATTCACGTTTAATATAATAATATTAGGTACATAAATTTAATTAGATATTATTTGAATCAATAACCCTGATAAAAAAATCTTTTGAGTTTTGGATTTAAAAAGCCGGTTTTTTTAAGCACTTTTGAAAGTGAAAATCATATTTCTCGTCGCAATAAAAAATAGGGAACGGCCCCAAATTGGGGGAACCCCATTCAATTTTTGGCATAAAAAATCCCCGGGCGGGGGTAATTCAAATTTCATAAAAAATTTCAAAGGTCCTGTTTTTGAACACGGCTCCCAAAAGGTGAACCTGCCCCCAAAGGGTTATCCCTTAGCAATTGACGTCAAGAAATGAGCAATATCATTTCTTCACGAAATCGAAAGTATGTTAAGCTAAAATAAAATATGTTAACCGTTAGGGAACATTATCAACATCTAAGATTGGCAAGAGAGATTTTTATTAAAAAATTTTGAAGAGAAAAACTAAAACACATACAGAAATAACGCTTTACAGTTTTAACGCCGTTACGTGAAGGATTTAAGAAGAGTGGAATTTTTACAAAGTACAATTTGAATTTTTTACATGACGTGACTTTTCTGAGCTTTAAATTACAAAAGAAAAGTTTAAAAAAATTCAAAACCTTGTACAGAAGATATCTGATAACAAATAAATTACTTACTAGAATTAACTACAATGATTCTCTAAGATAAAATGAAGATATAAAAATAACTAAATTATACTAAAAATATGCATAATAGAAGAACCAGATTATTAGTAAAAACTATGGAGCAAATTTTCTTAATATAGAAATACAATTAAAAGATAAAGTTATAACTACTAATATTTATGACAAAAGAGATGAATTTAAATTCAATATTATAAAAGTACCTCAAAGGAAAATAATGTACATGTTTCAATTTTCAGAAATATTATTATTAACTACATACAACGCAACAAATTTATCGTTTCAAAACATTAAAAAAAAAATTATAAATATTTCCTTCAGTACTGTAAATTTAAGAACTACCAAATTAATTTTTAATAGCTTTTTGTATAAAAAGATTTCTAAATAGTTAGGTTTAAATTCTTTAGAAGATTAATACTTTATATTTTTGTAGACTTTATCATTTTTCTTAGTAAGATAAGCTTATACATACAGTTACCTACATATTTAAATTACAGTTAAAATTACTCTATTCTTGTAGTATTATTTTAACCTTAGTAATATTTTATAGACAAATGCAAATATATTCCTAGAGTCCCTCAAGTAATTGTAGTATTTTTCTTTATACATCTACTGCATACTATTTCTGTATTATAAAATTTATACTTTTTGCTAAGGGCTACAACACTGTGCTTTGAATTTATATTTTAGTTCAGAATCTGGCCGTAACTTATTTATAGTTCACAGACTCAGGGCGAGCTATACATTTTTGAATGATGTTTTAAGTAAGTTGTCTTTTTCTTGTACTGGATTTAGAAGTTTTATCTATTATTTTCAGTAGGATTTCGTACAGCATTATAAACAGAAAGGTGAAGATTGTCGAACCAGAAAATTTGTTAAACTCTACTATTATACAAATTACATTATATATTACGTTATATATACAAGGTTTATAATACTGCAGCATCCACACACACACATAGTTAAATTGTAAAATCTTTTTTAAATTTCAATATCTGTTTTGGGCCTTTTGTATGTTTCATTTATCTTTAGTATTTTAATGATTTCTGCCTCTATAGTAAAGAGAATAATTAACTATATATATATATATGAGTGCGTATATGTTGCCGTTAAAGTGTGAAATCCATTAGGATAACTAGGTATTTCATGAAATAACTAAATCAGTCAGTTAAAGTACATGGAATTATTGAACTCTACGATTTAACTAAGTATTCTATAGAATAACGATTACTTGATCGTTAAAGTATGAAATACTACACTCGAAAGTTATTTGAACTGGTTCTAGCTGCTTTGGGAAGATATTTTCCGATTAGGCGGAATAAAACAATTGTACTCTAGATATCAGTTCAGTATATGTCAGCGAGAATTTCCATTGAAAAAGTTCCAAATATAGTGACACAACGCTTCGATCGGTTGCAACAGCTCAAAGTTTCGGTACTAGACAAGGATATATAAAATACTCGGGTAAACAAAAATGTTATACTAAACAACGTGCTTGTTTCAAAATAATAAGCAGTTCAATCTAAAGTGTCATCACAGCAATCCTTTTGCTCTAATAAATAATGAAAAATGAAATAAATGTATCTCATAAAATTTTAATTGATATTCTCTTACATTTTTTACTTTAAAAAGTTCACACAATGTTTTTATGACACAACATTTTTTCTTCCCAGCATGTATTTTTGTTGATAATATTTAAATATAATCTATATTTTGCAACATATTCTTTTTACCCTTTCCTGTTAAACTGATAGCAATATCAGCAATATAGTAAATTATATAATCTCTGCTCTCCCTTATTATTTATCAATTATTCGTCCTCAAAAGGGGTAAAATGTATCTTTCGAAAGATTTTAGCTATTTATGATCAAGTAATTTATGAAACATCTTTGAAAATGTATATTTTTCACTTTAACGGTCTATCCTTAGTTATTTTATGGAATACCTAGCTATTTCATAGAATAACTAGTAAAGTTTGAAATTGTTCATCTATTATATACTTTAACTGATTTGTCTAGTTATTTTATGAAACAACTGAATTATACACTTTAACGGTAACATATATATATATATAGGCCAATTCTCTACTAACAAGAGATAACATCCAAACAATAACATTCGAGAAACACATAGACAGCAGGAAAATCACATAATGAAGGACAAAAGAGTAATCGAGATAATAAATATAAAATGGATGCTGTAGTGTTATGAACATTACTGACTTAGGACAGTTATTATATAAAAATAATTTATATAAAATTAGGGTTGAACATGTTTTTGGGCCAGCCAACCTTCCCCCTTTTATATATATATATATATATATATATATATATATATATATATATATATATATATATATATATATATATGTATATATATAATCACTTAATAAAAGAAGATCATTCTAAAATCCATTGTAATCATATGTATTCAAATAAAGCCCAGATTGTTTTTAGCTAGCATTTTCCAAAGCTTAAATTACCCATTTCTAGTAACTGCGGAGTGTACAAATTATTCATATTTTCTAAGAATTAAGGAACCTTTGACATAAATTAAAAGCAAACATAGACATGGCGTGTGTTTGGTATTACGTCTATTCTCTAACAAGAACAAAATTTTGATAAGGTTAAAAAATTCTCCAAGAGTTCCTCATGGTATTACCAACAACACCCAACTTCATAAATCAAAAAATGCACCAAAGAGCCCTTCATTCAGTTTTATTTTTAGTCACTTTATGAATAATATCAACAATGCGTAACTATCAGAAGTTAATAGTTAGTGAACACACCCAATTTTTTCGAAGTATGAAAAATAAAGCTATGTTGTAATCTCTGAGTATATAAGCCAGTAGTTGAGTGGAAAAGATTGTCATTCGGTGAAGTGTTTTTCTTCTGCCATGGATTACTTGCGGTGCTTATCACTAGCGGTAAGTTCTTAATAGTATTAAATAGATACGGTAATACTTTGAAAGTCACAGATCTCAAATCCTCTTACAGCAGATAAATTATAGGAAAATGTTTTATGTGCTGAGGATATACTAAACTTTTTAATGTGAGATTAACATTAATGATCTCACAGTGCCTGGTTTTCTTAGTCTTTCATTCCAATTTTATATATTTTGGGATAGTTATCTAAAAATAAATAAACCAAATATAAATTTGTTTATAACTTTAACTATTCGATTTAAACTTCAATATTTTGGAATGGGAAAATATTAGTTAGAGGCATATTATTTTAAAAGTATTAGTGTTTAACGGTAAATTATGAATTGTACATTTTAAATAAGTATATGGGCATTGATAAGAGTAATATGCCATATTAAATGTTATTGAACAAAATAAAGATAGGCATTTTTTCTCCATAATTCTATTTATAATTTCTTATTCACCTAATTGCTGGTTTAACCGTTCTTCGCACGGGTGAAAAGTAAAACAATAGAAAATGAAGGAAAAGGAAATTTTTAATGAGTTAATTTTAAGTGAATTGCAAATTTAGCAAAAAAAAAAAAAAAAAAAAAAGGCTCTTAGCATATTTCTGCTCAATAACAACAAAAAACCCTTATTTGCACAATTTTAAGTCTGTAGGTCTAATAGTTGAAAAAAAATCAGTGTTTTTTATCTATAGCCTCCCTGTTACCTTCTAGTGGGTTGAAACCCTCCTTCTTAGCTGCTATGCTCAGCAAAAATAACATGTTTTACAAATTTAAAAGTCGTAGGTTTAGTCATTTACAAAAGGGAATTTTTTTTGTATAAAATGCCTTCATGAAACCTCATCCTGTGTATTAATTTTTTCAAAACTAATTTTTAGTGGTTCTCTTCTCCATGAAAGGTACATGTTTGCTAAATTTCAAATTTGTAGGTCTAATAGTCCAAAAAAAGAATATTTATCCGTAACGCCCCTTTAACCCTACGTGAACCTCCTTGAGGGCCTATTTTTGAAATTTTTCTTTTGTAGTGGATCTCTACTCTATGAAAGAAACAGGCCTACAAAATTTAAATTATCTAGGACTAATAGTTTAAGGGGTGTTGGAAAGCTAAAATCTTATTTTTTTTTGACAATTTGAGATTTTTACATTTTCAAATTATATAGATTTTAACCTTTGTAAAAAATACCTTACTTTAACCTCTAGGGTCATAAGAAGCTCTTAAAACCTATTTTTAAATAATCGTTGAAACTGGGCCCCACACATTTGAATGGCGAAAAATGTAAACAAAGTACTTTGTTTTTTGCTTAAAAGTTGAACGTCTGATATTAACCAAAACATGCATCTTTTATTGTAAATTGAGCCTTTTAATTATTTTCATTTCCTAGCCGATTAGAAGTCTCACTGTATACATTAAAATCAATTTATCTCAAAATATAAATTTTGATGTGCGATGTATCTTTTCTGAGAAACTACTCTTCACAGGTATGCAAATTTTATGATGTATTTATAATCATGGTGAGTTTATACTGAAATGAGCCTTTTGTAAAAAAAAAAATCTAAAGTTTGTTTTTTACAAATTTTTTATGGGAAAAATGGGTCCAATTTCGCAAAGCTTGATAAAATATTTCATAAATTATTAAAAAATTCAAAAGCTCATTTCATTTCAATGAGAAAGATGTACTTTAATTGTATGAAAAATTTCAAGCATCTACATGTAACAGATTTTGAGATTTATTTTAGATTTTGAGAAAAGGAACATCGAAAACAGCCAATTTAACATTGTTAGTATATAGAGAGAGGAAGGTTTCCAATTCCCCTTAAGAACAGGTATACTATTTTATAACGGCACTTAACCCCTCACAACCCTTCTTAGGAGACGAATTTTGTAAAATTCTTTCTTTGCGGATCTTTATTCCATGAAAGGAACACGCCTACGAAATATCAAGTCTGCACGTCTTATAGTACTAGAGATCTCGTGATGAGTGAGTGAGTTGATTTTCTCCTTTATAAATATAGATATGTATTCGAATTTTACATACGTATTTTTATTCACTGATGTTATAGTTGGTTACATTTATATATCCTAAATATTATCCCTATGTAGGATATCGAATATGTTTACCATCGCAGCCATAACATATCTATCAATTTCATGTTGGAAGTATTCAGTTAGGGATAAGAATAAAATTCTCAGAAAACATTATTAGTTCAGAGCAAAATAAAATAACATTTGTTAGATTTAAAAGCCCACAACTGATAAAATCAAATCATCCTATTTCAAAACATGTTTCTCCGAAATATTTCCATAAATATTTTAGAAATGACTTACTGAGCTGAGTTAAATGTATTTATTTTTAAAATGCATGTTTAAGCAAATAAAAGGATTTATATATTTTTTAATTTAATAATATTTTTACCTTAAATATCGAATAATTTGTAAACTTTCTAAGCCAACGACCATAAAATTCTGTGTGTGTTTTATTCTAAAAAATTTTCTATTCTAACGAAATTTGTATGGAATATAATATGGAGTTGTTTGCCTACCATCCTTTATTTTTTCAAATCATTGGTAAATGCTAAGGCACTAAATTAAAAAAAAAAGCTTTTAAATTCTAGAAAATAATATGTTATGGGATGATTATTTAGATTTCTCTCATCCTTGGTTCTAGAATAACTATATTTATATCTGTACAGTCAAGTACATGAGAAAAAAAACAAAATGAAGGTTTGTATCAAATTACGTTTTTCTCTGAATATGGAAAAAAAATGTAAAACTTTGCATAAGGGTTTTCCTTATAACTGAAAATATTTTCCGAATTTAGAAAAAAAAAATATTCGACTGGAATTTTCATTTATTACTCGTTATTGAGTGCCAACAAATTCAAATGAACAGTTACACGAGAGCCTTAAGCGTGTATTATATGATAAAACTATAAAACAGCTACGAAACTCCTTGTGCTTTTGTAATATATCAAGTGTAAAGAGTAATTAAGGCTACACAGTGCCCTTTATCAAAAATTTTTTCGAGACAGGAACAGTCAAAGTAGATTATATATTATTATGCTATAATCCTGAGAGTAAAAAAAGTCAGTTTTTGACCAGCCATTATTTTACAATTTTAAAAATTACGAATTTTTGAAGTTTCTTCAAACTTTTATAAAATACTCAATTTTTGAAATTGTTTAATCATTTTAAGGTATTTATGTTTCTTGGGTTATTATGAACAAAAGTCAGTATGGATTTGAAAATCTGCTCCCTTGTCGATTTCTACTAATTATTTTTTTCGCTAAACCTGGAAAAAACACAAAATGTTTTAAAATATAAACTTTAGCATTTTCTTAAAAAAATAATTAGAGATCTCAGACCTAATTCCATACTAACTTTTACAGAATATACGTTTGGGAGTTATAAGAAAAAAATTTCAATACTCCGTCTTGTGTAGAAAAAATACCACTTCTATCTTCATAAATGAAAGTCTGAGAAAAATGCATTTAAAGTTTGAAAAGGCATAAAACAAAAACTTATATTACCCGTAATGCCCTAACATTTAGTATGTTATTTCCAAACTTGTTTTCTACATTAAAATCTTTTTTAATTAAATATGAATGAAAACATTTTCTTAATTCAAAATATACTCTTGCATAGTAATGATAGCGTTTGTGTTGATGATACATGATTCAGTTTAATATTTTATCCCAGTGCTTCTCAAAGTTTCAATATTAGCGACCCAATATTTAATCATAATTTTCATCGCCCCCCCCCCCTCATACAAAAAATGTATTCTATTCAATAATACTATACTTTGATGCTAAAACTACGATACGACTTTAACCTCTTAAGTACCACTAGCGTATATAAGCGTCCCGTTCAGTCAAAACGTTAATTTCTATAATGGAGTTTGGTATATGTTGGAAATATTCAGTTTTATCTGCAATACTTGTATTTGGAAGTCTGACTGCAGTATCAATTGAGGCCGTATTTAGATTTATCATTTTCAAAAGTATTTCCTCCCCTCGAAATATTGTTTCTCATGGCAACCTGAAAACGTTTTAGCCATGGCATTATTTCAACTGCAAAAAATTGATGATAAAAATTCTATGTTATATAAATTATTTTTTAAAACAAAAATTGGCCTTGAAGTTAATCGGAATTAAGTAACTATGAGAACACAAAAAACTCAAAACATATTTCCGCAGAAATGATTTTAGTAATGAAAAGTGAAATTAATAACCATTTTACACTAAAAGAGTCGATAGTACTGAAAAATATTTTTAATTACTTCAATTTTAGAGTAGAAAAAATGTTTTAAAGTGAAACCGAAACCAATATCTAAGCTCAGTAAACTTCAAATATCTGAAAAAATTATTTGTTATCAGATCTGAAATTTGGTAGCAAGCTGAACAAAGATATGAGCCACAAGAAAATGCAAAGAAACCTTTTTCGGTATACTTGAGATTTGAAGGATATTGTGTCTTCCTTAGGAACTTTAACCGACAAAACAAGTACATTTTTTCAGTAAAAGAAAAAAAAAAGGTTATTACTTTGTATTTATAATACCCGCCGGGTGGCGTAGTTGGTTTGGTGTTGGCTTTGTACTAATAAGTTTGAGGGTTCGACCCAGGCCCAAGTCGTTGGATTTTAATGATACAAAAAATCGGCAGCATCCATGTCGTACGATTATGCAGCATGTAAATATCCCTTGCATGCCTGTTTGGCTGGGTGCTCTCGTCAAAATTAAATTACTAGTCCGGATTTGCATCGTCAGATCTCAAGTGCTTCCCTCTGGGGAGGAAATGGCGAAATTACTTGCGACGTTTGTTATACCACCTATACGGTGCTGATTTAAAAATATGTACCATGTCCCGGGGAATGAACAAGGTTTGCATTGGTAAAATTCCAATCTGTAGTCCCATTAGAAATAAAAAACTTTGTATTTATCAAAAATTTTTTTGTTTGTAATTCCTTTTTATTCTTTTCAGATGTGGTGCCTTGGGCATTTTCTTACAATTGGAGACGGGCAATATTTTTCTGTAAGTATATTTCGAAAAAATATATATTATTAACACATGGTATTTAGACACAAAAAAATAAAAGAAAACATTCTAAATTTTAAATTAAAAAATATTTTTATCTTCTGAATTATGATGTGAAATGTTCATCATATAATATATTTAAAAAATAAATCAATTAAAAATAGATTTGAGATAATAGCCATGCCGTAACGGTAGATTCATAGTAAAAAATAATTTAGAAATGGAAATGTAAATTTATGGAGAAGATTATAAGTAATAAAATATGCTTCAATCGCTATATTAGCATTTTTTGATGGAGAAACTTGAATTTTGTACTAATTAAGCTTTTCCTTCTCCCATGGGATACTTTTATACAATTTTCTTTAGCTTTACTAAACAACGTAAATAGGCTTTTTCAACTTTTAATGTATCGAGAACTCTTAAAGAAAAATATGATAAATTCCTTAAAATTAATTTCCAGTAAATTAATAATGCATTTTTTTGTATAAGCTGTATGTAAATATAATTGAATCAAAGAAGGGAATACTTACTTAAAATCAGATGTAACACACACACACACACACACATCCATAAGATTTACAAAGTACTTGATAAATATTCATGTATTTTATTCAATGATGATACACATAGTAAAAAAAAATATATTATTTTCAGGATAAAAATGGCTACACTTTCCCAAACGATTTATTTAACGAATGGGAACTGAAAAATGAATCACTTCAAAGAAATCCTTTTCATAATATTTACATTATTAAGGGACCAGCAGGAGAAACCCAACGAGTTCACTATGCTATTGATGATTACGGAGTTCGTGCCAACGTCTTTACTAAACATGCACAACCAGATATCGATACAAGCTCCTTTGGGCTTCGATCAAGGGAGTCACCAACTAAACTTAAGAATGATTTTCTGACAATGAAACCTTTACAGACTCGAGTTCCAATGCCAAAAGATATAATAAGTTTTACACCAGAAAAAATTCATTTTTCTGAAACTACTAATTTTAGTCCTTCAAAATTAGTTGCAACACTTCCAGACAGTAATGTAACTTTAAATCATAAAAATCCCTTAATAGGTCAGTTGACTCGTAAGTTTTCTTCTGGTTTCTCTACAAAAGAAGCTTTAATGCAACCTATTACATCAAATTCGTCAGTTGGGATGAAATTAGTGAAGGATTCAAGATTCTCTGTAACACATCCTCCTCATCAATATTTCGTTAGAGCTAATTTATCAAATGAAAATATTAACTTACAAAATTCGTCTTCTAGACATTTACCAATAATATCTTTTAAAGCTATTATAAACAATGAAAAAGAAAATATAACGGAATTCCAAACAGATACTAACGTACCCATAGAACAATATTCAGAAAATGTCAGTTCAATTGATGGAAATGATAGCGTAGCCCCATCTATGACTACAGATTCTATTAATAATGATTCATCTTTGACAACTTTTTCAAGCTGGGTTGACGAAAGAGAATTAGCGCATTCTTTACCATTGGAAAAGACTTCTGCAAATTCTACAAGACTACATCTTGAGAAGGATTTTAACTCTACCATAAATATAACCATCTATAATTCCGAATTTTTTGAGCCAATATTTACTAATAATCAAAGCCGTCTTACAATTCACTTAAATAACTCTTTTATAAATTCTGAATATGATGAAGAAAACTCAGATGTTTCAATGGAAGCGACAACAATTATTCCACAGATTGTAAACAAAAGTATATTATCTAGGGAAATTAATTCAAATAATACAAGTAATCGAGATGAAGTCTACTTGAGTCTGTTGAATTCAACTGACAACGGAACCAATATGATTAAATCAATGAAATATAACAGGAATAACTGGACAGAATCGAACAATTTTTCTGAAATATTGTTGCCTATGCTGTTAAAAGAAGCTAATCAAAGCATGAAAGGGAATGAAACCATTGCAAAGCTGAATAATACACTAACTACAGACGAAACAGAGAGTCCTGAAATTGTAACTAGAAACACAAATTTTCACTCCACTGAAATCATTGAAACTAAATCAAACAGCAGTTCACAAGTGGACCATAATAACAGTTCACACTCAGCAGAAAATATTTCAACTATCAATCGGCAACCAATTGAATTTCTTATGGAGATTGTAGAAGAAGTTTCGCCTGCAAATGAGACAAGTTTCAGGGAGATTATTGATGTAAATGAAACAAGTAAGAACAGCGCTATCTTTACAACAAAGCATACAGGAAGTATGGCATTAGGTAACCATACAAAGCAATCAACACAAGAGAGGGTTGATAAGGTCTATGTATATGATATCAATAACCCTTTCTTTACCAATCAATCAACCTTAACGGAATCAAAACCTGAATTAGACGACAGGAAAAGTTCAGAAATTTCACAAAAAAACAAAACTGATTTTAACAAAATGAAAACATCTGAAGATTTTGCCCCTCCAATGTTTCATAGCATTGATAATCAAAATTTTGGACATTCCATCGATCTTGCAAATAAAGTGAGGTTGTATCCGAAAGAATTCAACAACACCCTAAAAGTGAACAATGCGTTCTTAAAACTCTGGAGAGGCAAGTCAGGCGTAAGAATTGAACCATTTGGTGTAAATAGAGCGTATAAGATGATTCCAGTGCTTCAATAAGAGATTAAAAATTGATTGATACTACAATGAAGTCATGTCGCCTAGAAACTGCAAATAACTAAATACAATTTTGATATAATTTTTACCATAAAAAAATAAAGGGTAAATATAAGCTCTATATATCTTTGCATGAAAAAATATTGAAAGAAAATGTATAAATAGACCGAATTAAAACCAAGTATTAGATTATACTCCGAAACTACAAGCAGTATTAAAAACGCAATTATTAAAAATATTTTGCAAATTCAAAGATTTGCAGGCATGCTGTGTAAATAATGTGATTTTATAATTTTCTAAGTATGTTCTTATAATTTGTTTTCTTATAATCATAAGAATAAACACAAACTAATTGTAATAATAAATAAGTGAAAACATTATATTGGTTATGAAAAATGTTTTGAACAAAATTCTAAAATTTAGTTATATTCAAAATAATATTTGATGTGATTTTATGTTATTGTGTCATTATCTATACATTTTTTGTTTTGTCAACTAAAATTTTATTTTATTACTTCTCAACGCTTTTGTTAAATAATGATGTATTGGTAACAATCTTCATGAATTTTTGTAATATTTGACTAAGTAAATCCTGTGTGTGTAAAAATTATTTGTGACTTATATTATTCATGTACAGTTTTGACATATTAATAAACATAAACTTTTTCAATTTAAATGATTCCAGATTAATTTTTTTTCTCTTACACTTTTTCGAGAAATATAGCACACACACAAGAATATTTGTTTGAAGTGTCAATTTTAGTAATATTAAAATTAAAAATAAATTGTTGCACACTGTTGATAATACATTCATAACTATTTTGAGAGATAATAGAAATTACAAATATATAAAAAAAATGTAAATCAAACCGCAAATACATTCTTTCGTTTTTAAACTTCATATCTTCTGCATTATTCTGTTTATATTAAGTGAACTAATTTTTATCATAGTTTGAAAAGATCTATAACCTTTACTTCCAAAATCAGTATGAGACATTACAATAAACATGCATTTTGACTTTTGAGCGAGAATAAAATAATATACTTTTTTAATCTTTAGATTTATATTTTAAAATTCCAAAATGCTTTTCACTGTTTTTTTTTTTTTTTTTGCAATTAAGTGATATCTTTAAAAATTGTGATTTCAATTTTTTTGAATTTTGGTTTTCGTATTATTTGATGAAATAATATTAAGGGTTAACTTAATTACAAATTGATTTTTAGTAATAAGCTAGTTTTAAAAGCATTTTTTAAATTCTAAGACGTTCTTGGCTAAGCTTTACTGAATTACTTGGTTCGATTTCAGATCCAAGTAATATGAAGAATAAAAAAATAATATCTTATTTCTTATCTTAAAAACAACTATGTAAGTAAGATTTTACATAAAGGAATATTAAGCTTGATGGAATAAAATTCTTTGAAAGTTGATTACAATTTGGAGAAAAATACCGAATGTTACTTTGTTTAGTACACACATTCGATGATAAACATCAGAGATTTAAAATATGTTTTATGAGGCATTTCATTTGTACTTTCATGCATTTCCCTACTTATAACAATAAAATCAAGATACTAGAAATCCCTACATCTAATTTGGAATACTTATAATTTTCTATATGTGATCACTTTTGAAATATCAAATAAATCATTTAAGAAACTGAAACTAAAAAAATAAATTAGTTCAAATAAATCTTTTCTACATTTTCAGAAATGTTGTTCAAAACAAATAAAAAAAAATTGCAACGTGTTTGATAAAACTATTCGCAAAAAGATTTAACTACTAACTCATTTAAAAAGAAAAATATGTATAATGGAAAAATAAAGTCATGTAGAAACAAATAAAAAACTCAATAATGTAGTAAAATTCAGGAATTCAAGTGAATTCCATCTTTCATTTCACATTATGAAAACATAGGACAACTAATATAATGTTGAGAACTTTTTCGTAAGTAGTATACAAAAGTAAAAGTGATTTAAAAAAAAGAATGTTGTAACAATACATAAGAAATAAAAATAAATAAGCCATTAAAACTTTGTGAAAAAAAGGAATATAATTATTCAAAAGAAGACAGTAAAAAATAATTTTTAAGGTCCCCGTTTATTAAAGGAATAATTTAATGGAACTGTTGTTAACAACCGTTTATTTGAGGATAAAAACCTTCTTAACACATGAAAGAATTTTGAAATTATTTAATGTCTAGAATGTAATGAATTGAAAGGCATCAAAATAAGCTTTTTTTTTGAAAATTAAATTTTATTCATAGGTGGGAACTTTTCTGTTCTATCTCCTGATATAAATTAGATGCCACATTGAAAAAAAGCGAAAACTGAACAAGAATACTTCACTACTCGTGACTTGATCAGTGCAAATTCCAATATAATACTGTCAGTAATTTAAGTAATAAATTCTAATTAGTACTAATTAATTTGTTATATACTATGCAGTTTGGAAAGATATTAAGCAAAAATAATACCATCGAAACTTTCCTATTATAATATATTTTAAAAACGTTACACCCTTGCTTATATTTTAGGAAAATATACAACATTCGATATTGTGGATTGAATTTGATTTGACTGTGTAACAGCATGAAGGCTATAAGAGACGGATCTTGTAATTTTGAACTGCGTTTCAATTGAGGAGCACGACACTTGAGCTGATACCTCCTTCTCCAAATTTTCACAGCGTGCTAACTGGAGGATATTGTGCCTTAATGCTTAAAGCACATCAGCCCTTTTTAGAATGTAGGACTTGAATGAAACTTGGTTCAAACCTGCTGCTTGACAGGAAATGTTATTGAGAATTTGGACATGGATAGAATGAAGTGAGTAACAATAATATGAAAACCTTTTAGAATTATGTTTTTTCACATTATGTGTTGAGGATTTTTGAGCTTTGATTCTCAAACGGATATACTCTCAGCAGATGTTTTGAAATTTAGAGCAGTGTTGCCAGATCGTGCGAGTTTTCGCGAATTAGGCTACTTTTTAAAACTTCTCGCTACTTTTTTTTATCCTATTGCTACTTCGCGAATTTTATGCTACTTCACTTGAAGATCCCGCTACTTTTTGCTACTTTGCTAAAAGTATTGGAACAAGTTTCGGAAAAATCGCAAAAAAAAAAAAAGTAGTGACTTTAGTACCCAAAGGGAATATGGTGTTGCAGTATGTTTCACCACTCCAAAAAAATACGAAACTCTGTAATTTATCCCCCCTACCGCCACCGCCACGAATTGGAGCCTATCTAAGAGGGACTCCCCACTCCCGCCTCTCCTGTCCACTGCAAGTTGTAGAAAAAAAGAAATAGGGACTCTTTCTAATCCCGATAGAAGCATGAAAATGAAACATGTAATATTCTTAAAAAATAGGCTTAGGGAGAATTTCTAGATAAATATTAAACTGGAAAAGTAATTGTGAAAGGGCAAATTCTTATAGAACTAAGTAAATTGTATAATTATCATCAACGGTACTGCATTGAATTAAAGAATAAAAATCTGTTTTTGTAATTGACTTATGTTGCAGCACTGGACTTAGAAAAAATTGCATACAATGACAAAAGTAAGCACATGTCATCTAGAGAGATTATGTGATAAAAATCTGATTAAATCTCTTTTGAAAGGTTTTGATCTAGATTTAGTGGCGTAACGTACGCCCTCGCATTGCGGGGGGCCCAGGGATTATGGGGGATCCAAAGCCTGACTGGCACCACTTACATATTAGGGCTTGGGGTCCAAAAGCTGACTTTGCATAGGGCCCTTATATTCTCCGTTACGCCACTGCCTAGATTCCTCTCTTTCCAATCAACTACTTGTCTTACTCTATCCCTTTACATAAATTAATACAAGGATAGAATTAAATATTGTTAAATTACAGCTGCCAATTTTAGCAGAATTTGAGTGGATTAATTTACTCTTTCAAAGTGATCTTGGTGATCATTGCAAATTACTGAAAGCATTAAAAGATTGCACCTACTCTTTTAAGAAGAAGAATTTACCCTAAATGTATGAATCTCGAAATTGCTATGAGTTTAAAAAGCATTTATTTGCCTATTGAAGTATTTGATGGATGTCTTTTTTAATAAAATGACAAGCAAAAGTAAAATAATTACTACAGGATCTACTCAAAAATTCTATCAGAGATGTCATAATTTTCTCAAGATTTCATGTGAGCAACTTTTAAACCGAATCCCTACAAATTACGGAATTTAAAAAAAAAAAATAAAGAATTTTTCCCCTGATATTTTTTAAAATTCAAATCGTCCTCTTTTTTTATCTGTTTTTCGAATTAGCAGATCAATCTAAATTATATGTTCTCGAGAATCAATGGAGACAAATTTTTAACATACTGTTGAAGGATGTTTTTCTATCTGAATCTGAACTTTTAAATGTTGGAGAATTATTTGGTGTCACATTTTTAATATAAAAGACTCAGTTGGAAATCCATTTTTAAGATGCTTAGCTATATTTGCTTTAAAGCGTTACAGCCTACCCATAAGTTATGCCACTGTAGAAAGGGCATTTTCCGGAGTGACGCCATAAAAGACAAAATTAAGGAATTGAATGCACCTTGAACTGTTTGAGTCAATCCTTAGAATCAAAATGACTTTGGAAGAATGAGGGACTTGCGTTGATTTCATTCCATCGCCACAAATGCTTCAATATAATTCTGAAATTTATAAAAAAAGACACAGCAGATCACGATACTTAGCAGGAAGAATTTGAAAGTATTTTAAATGAATTAAATAATTAAAGCATTTTAACGTATTTTTTAAGATAGTTTTACAAAATTAAAACATTATATTTATGAATTGCAAGTGAAAATCGATTCGCTACTTTTCGCTACTTTTTTTTCTCTCTTCGTGCTACTTTGCTGCGTAAATTTCTGGCAACTCTGACTTGGAGATGATTTAGACTTAAACTCACTAAATTTTGGCAGGGCCATGGAGTATATTCTATTGGACTCTCAGCCTCTTTGTGACATAGGAATAGGACCTCTGAATAAGGCAGAAGTTTTTGAACTTATCAGAAATTAAGGTAAGTTTGAAGGAAAAGAAAATAACATTAATAACCTTGAAAAATTATTCAATACCACTAGCGGAATACGTAAATTAATTGAAAATTATCTATATGTAAGTAAGAACTTTGAAAGGAGGTGAAAATTAGAAAAAAAAATGTTATGTGTTAAAACGTAATGTGTACGGGGAAAAAAGAAAGTTGTAAAAACTTTGGCTGATTTTCTAGTACAAAAATAATGTTCTCCTTTTTTCATTATGTAATAATTAAGAAATAAAAATGCAAATTGTGTTTTACGTCTAACCCCTTTTATATGATTTCATTAATTTTACCTAAATATACAAATTTATATTTTAGTTTCACTTAAATTTAATAGAGTAACGAATAACTGATTTTACAACAAAAATAATGTTTCAATCAGTGCAAAATTCCTTAGTAAGGTATTTTAAGAGAGCCAATTAAGTATATTAAATGAGGTATTCAAATAGTTTGAAAAAAAAATTCGGAAGAACTTAAATAAAAAATAAAATATTTATTTATCTTCTATTCACTTAATTCCTTTCCAGATAAATATTTATTTTCATTTAAATATTTTTTTCATTTTTTTTTATTATTGAATGAAAGTTGTAATGAATATAACAGAAAAATTAATTTTAAAAATTAAAAAAAAAATTGTACATAGTATTAAGGAAATGTTTAAAAATCTTCTCGAGTAATGATCTTTTTGCACGTTTAACTTAATACAAATAAAAGTTTAAAAATGTACTGAATAGAAAACAATTAGAACTAAACGAAAATCTTCATTGTGATTTTACAAATACTACTAAGTTTAAACAAAATCGAGTTAAATTTCTCGCAGAGATTCTAGGAAGCCTTCAGTAGACTATATTTACATTTATTATGCATTTACAGTGAAGACGATACAGCTGTTCTTTTATAATTCGTATAAATTTAAATATTCGTTGTTAATGATCAAATTTCACAAATAATAAATGTTTCATCCTTTAATTTAAGTATAATATATATATATATATATATTACATGATTATACATAGTAATCGCGCGATAAATTAGTTTCACAAAAAGTTTAAGTGTGGTCCGCTAAAAGCTTATTTTGGAATATTGTGACTATATCATTAAACGCCATTAAAATAGAGTTTTATCCATATAGCATATTGAGTATTTTTCTGATAATTTATCACAACTGTCCAAAATGTACATGATTCTCATGAAGTTAGTGCAACATTCTCAAAATTGAAAGGCTTGTTCGAAATGAGCGATATTTATAGAAGTCACAGTAATTTAAACAGCTTAGAATTAAACGTATCCATTAGCAGCATATAGGTTACTGATGCATTTAATTCTTTAAGCAGCTTTTCAACGAAAGCAAAGTTAAGCATTCATACTAAATTATCCTAATAATTCAGGTACACTTTCGATAATATGCGAGATGGAACAAAAAGGCAAGTGCAATTGTTTTATTAAGGACAATTTATTTTAGAAGATGATAGTTTTAAGTTTCTTTTGTACGCGTTCATTTATATTTTTAGAATATTTTAATTGTACAAAATATATTTTATTTCATATTACTGATTTAATAATTAAGAACCCTGATAGAAATTATCTCAACTTTAAATTTTCAATCGTAGTACTGCGTTTTGAATTAAAATAATTTTAACTATTTTGTGTGTGTGTTCCAGTTCCTAGTACACAGCTCATAATTAATTTTGTATTATTGACAAGAATTCAAAGTAGAAAAATGGCTACATTTGCAACTTATAGCACAAGCCAATTAAGTCTCTTTAAAATCCTGTTAAATAAACGGAATGGAATACAAAAATTAAGTAAAAATGGCCCAATTTTTAATTTAGTTTTAACTTTCTCTTAAAAGGAGAATAGCAATTTCCCCCCCAAAATTTATTCTTTTTCATTTAATCGTTAATTTTAAAACATTAAGGTATCTTAAAGTAAAACACACACTTTAAGGTTGAAGCAAATGCAATTTTTGGTCAAGAAAGTCCCTTTTTATTTTAACATTTAAAAATTCAAAGAATTATCTTTCTAAATATGTTTTTGTTTTGATTCTGCGATAATACGGGGGGGGGAAATGCCGATATTTAAAATACTACAATTTGGAAAGAAAACGGAAGTGTTGAAGCCGAAAGCAGGACTTACTTTTTTGATATGCATTTTAAAGCTAATTTTCAATTTCATCTCATTAATGTACAATGAATTTGTAGTACTCTTTTTCTTTCATTGATTTATAACAACATTGATCTCTTTTAATTAATTTAATTTTCTTAAAACAATCTCATCTTTCGTGATTTGTAGACTTTTGGATTTATAAATACAGTCAAAAGTTTTCCAGAATTTGGAACAGAATGAAAATTTCTCAGAGTTCGAATTGATATCCATGGACCTTCAATTCTTTGAGATATGCTTCAAGTATGAAACTAGTTGTTACGCATATGTTTGAATGTTCTTGTATTACAAGGTCCTTGAAATATGTCGATTTTTATAGCAATAGTGATTCACAAAGATAAATTGCTGTTAAAGATACGTGGCAACAATGTTGCCAAAAATGAGTGCGTAAGATCTTTCACAAAAATCGCACGAAAACTACATCTAAACCATAAAAAAATCCAGAAAAAATTAGGTGGTAGAGGAAAAATTATTGATGCTACAATAGACAAATTTCAAAACTATTATGGAAAAGCTATTAGATAACACACTGATAACATTGAAGCAGTACAAAAAGCTGTTATAGTGATATTTTCTCACTGTTGCTCAGTCCCTACAAAACCATGTATGCGAGCGCACGCGCATGTGTGTTTTTGTATGAGCTGTGTGGGCAGAGTCTAACTGGAACAGATGTTAGGTGGGCATGTGAACGAGCAAAGCTCCTGGAAACCCGTATTCAAAAGATGTGCAGGCCTTCCTCTGAACATGATCACCGTAAATCCTACGTTCATGATACTGGGCGAAAAGAATAGTAACGAAATGCATGCATGGTAAAATGTAAAATGAAAATGCCACATTTAAAGGCTATTTGTATCTAATTGCTCCGAAAGAAACCTCTATGTATCTAAAAAGATATTCTTTGGATATCTATACTGCTTTCATTATTTTTAATAAGGGTTTCAATAGCTTGTTAAGTGTTTTGAAAGCCCTCGTTATAAATGCAGGCTACTGTATACTAAGTGATGACAAAATTTGTGACATCATTGGGGTTAGTGAGCTGATGTGGCGTTCTTTACCTTACACATCAGCAGCCAGAATAAAATAGATCCCAAAATGAGAAGTTTAACAAATTAATTAAAAGCGAGGATGTTAAATAAAAGCAAAAAAAGGAAGCTTTAATTACATTCAGTTCATAATTTGTTTTTAAAATAGCTTTTATAGAGTTCAGTTAATTTTTCTCAAAAGACTTATTGCCAATTTGATAGTATTATAAGAATTTTATAACTTGTGAACGAATAAAGATACTTGTAGGAAATTCAACACGCATTTTTCATAGTATCAAGTAAATGAACTAAAAGCTGAGAAATTAAATAACTTTTAGTGCTGTTATTGTTAGATTCTACTTATTAGTATTGAAATATTAGATGAAATTACTTGTTGGCAAATTCGATCTGCTATAACTTTTGATTCAAAAGAAATAATTTAAAATATATAATCCGTATACACAAAAAATGTTTGGAATTTTTCGCAACACTTTTTGGGTAATTATAAAATATACTGTACAGAAAACTGTTTAAAAAAATACTGATATTTGATTAAATTTTCTTCAAAATTTAAAACTTTTAGATAAACAATTTTTTTCCTAACTACATTTTTTAAAATTATTATTATGCATACAAGTAAAATTAAACATGAAAAAAACTTGGAAATTTTTGGTAAATTATAAAAAAAGTTCTTCGACGCAGTTGAATATCTTAACTTAGTTGAAAATATTAGTGTTTCTTAAGACTTTACACAATATTGTTGCTTAGTTTCTAGATCTATGGTTGTAGGTAAATTGACACAAAGTTAGTTTTCATTAATGCTAAAGTGGCTACGCTAGACTAGTAGTCAAGGTATCGGATCGTGTCTGGTTTGTTACGAGTTCCAACCCAGTACCACTAAGGACCCTCCGTGTAGGGGAGTGATGCATGTTAAATCTGTCGAGAGCTCAAACGTCCTCCTGTGGTGCGGTAGTTAAGAGAGGAGGGTGCCAACGCAAATTCAACTAAGCAAAATTAAAAGATGCACCCAAATATCAAATATGAAAAGCAATGACCGAGGTATGAGAAGATATGAGAAAACTTCAAATAATTAGATTACTTCAGTCTAGTCAATAGCTTCTATTTCTTAGCTTCCTAATCTAGCTTAATTCCTAGCTGACAGACAGTTAACTTAAATATTTACAATAATCAACTAATAAATATCACCGCCTCTCTGCACGTTTAATTGATCACTGCTCGCCGTTAGCATTCTAACCTACACTCATGGACCAAAAAATTAGCACGCCAAGAAGGAGTCGTCAAAATGAAACGAAATTTTACATACGTAGTGACTACTTTGATATAAGTAATCGATTAGAAAACCAAAGAAAAGGATAATTTATTTCAGAGGAAAAGGCAAAAGAATGGAGGATTTAATACCCTGTTGAACCCCCTCTATATATATAGCACAAATGTACAATGCGATACGATCAGGCATTGAGGCATACAAGTTCTGTATGATATCATGAGACATTTCGTTCCATATTTACTGTAACTTTGCTTCTAGTTCGTTCAACCTCGTGAGATGCCCAACTCGCCGTCCCAAATGATCCCATATATGCTCGATTGGACACACATCTGGGGATCAGATAGGCCAAAGATGTGTAGTAAAAGTGCACAGACAGTCTTGTGTGACCCTTGCCGTGTGAGGCCGAGCATTGTCTTGTTGAAAAATGACCCCTAGGAGCCATTGTATGAGGGGCAACACATGTGGTTGTGGAAGTCATGATGCCACGGATCAATACTAAGCGTGACCGTGATTTTATAAGCAATAGCACGTCATACCATCACACCAGGTGTGGGAGCGTTGTTTCGCTGTAAAGCAAGTGCAGGATTGAGGCGTTCACCACGGAGTCTCCACACACGAACGCGATTGTCATCACTGCTTAGATTGAATCTGAATTCGTCGCTAAAAACGACCTGGTCCCATTCTGCAGCAGTCCAGTTTCCTCGTGCGCGGCACCACTCCAAACGGAGGCTCCAAGGGCAGCACACATAATGGGCCCTGCGATCCCAAATGTCA
>BMAV01001962.1:155275-189592 GCA_019973955.1 Trichonephila inaurata madagascariensis | reverse complement strand
TTTTAAAACATAAGAAACACATTTTAATTAATTAAATTAAACTTTAATTAATACATAAAATAACTGCTGCATAAATAAACTTTTGCAACTAACAATTGCTTTTAATAGGAGGAATTATAAAGGTGCTTCAATAGCTAAATTTCAACTTTTGACATCAATTTTGTCAGGTTTAATCCTAAAGCTCCTCGGTTAGTAGTGTACAATCTTTTCTTTCTTTTCTTTTTTTTTTTTTGTTTTGGATATAGGCAACCGCTTTGAAACTCCTTCTGAATATGTTTTCACGATATTCCATAATTCTTGATAAATAACATATACGTCTTTTTAAAGCCAAAATTGCTGAAATCCCCCTTTCTAAGCTTTACTTTAACATCTTGATTAGAACCTATTTCGATAAGTTCCTCTTGTAATAGGACATTTGTTACTTTCAATGTGACCATATAAATGCATTGTCTACTGTGGTATTCCCATAGTCAAATAATTCTCAAACCTAGTTTTAGAACCTGAATTAAAATGTTGGCAGGCATTTAAATGCTGAACATAGGTTAAAACGCCATTTTCCAGGCAGACTGCCTGTGATAAATTTGAGAAACTAAGAAAATTCTAATTTAAAAATTTTTTAGCTTAAATCTGGCAAGAAACGCTGAAGTGATGGTCTTTGTTTTAATAAGCTTATGCTATTACCTTGCAATTACATATTAATCTCAAGCAATTTAGTAAATAAACATTTTACGCAGATAAAATCTGGTTACCAGGATTAAATTTTTTTAAAATTAAAGCCACGATCTGTTTTAACGAGTGCCTCTATCGTAGACCGCCCATTTACACCCATAAGCCCCTAAATTATTATTTTCACTGACATTGACCTCTTGAAGGTCAACATAGATTCTGGGGTTCGATATAGACCACTTTGGTTACCAGTGATCTAAAAACTTAGATGTTTTCTATTACATTTTTTTTATTCGACTTTGTATTAACGTTGCACTTAAAAGCTGTAGGATGGTTTCGGGTGATTTATATTTTGAATCTCGGTTAAATAAAGGGGACGACATGTACCCGGCCCTCTACTATCTCATCTTCCACACCGTACACACGTAAAAACTTTGAGCTCAGATAGATTTAACATGCATAAATCACTCTACAAGTAGCACCACGATTTCAACACATGCTGGTCAAGAAATCGCAACCATGTTCAATTGTCAACAAAAGAGATAACATTTTCTTTTGTGGAAAAAAGTACAGATTCTCTTCTGAATTTGTATTGATCATGTAAGATTTTTCAGAAAAATTAAAAGCTAAATCCTCCATTTAAAACTTCCTATTTTTGTGAGTGATTTTTTGCTGAGAGCAAAAATTACTTGAGCGCTAAATTATTTGCAATAATGACTGACTTCTTAAGGAGTTTAATCGGAGATTTCTTGATAAATCACGTCTAAGAAGCGAAAAAAGATTTCTACAATTCTTTCTTGGGTTCAATCTTCGAGTTCTCATTAAGACCTGCTATCAATTTAAACCGTTAATCAAAGCTTAAATTCTTGATACCTCACATAAGATTATCATGAGAAACTTTTCCGCCTCAGGGTAAAATCCTCTTATTCCATCCTTTCTTTCCGGGAACTACCCATGCAAAATTAATCAAGATTTGATTGGAAACGTCTTTTCCAGGTCATTAGCGAACTTTTAGTCAGCTTTTGGCTCTTGTTTGATTTAGTATTTAGCAGAAATTAACATAGGGATAGTAATGATTCGCATTTTGCCATTCTCGTTTGCTAGATCATTGGATTGTATTTTCAAGGAAAGATTTACAGGTTAAAATTACAGTGTTCGTGAAAATCCAATTTAACGAGAAGGAAAATCGCATTTGTTGATTTCAAACTTGTAGAAGACTGTTGATGTCTGTTGCTGCAGGGATCGATTCACGACAACAAGTAAGAAGAAACTTTTGGAAGACGATTTAATTTCGGACCACGTCGGTAGCATTTGGATGGACAATTTTACCGTTGAATAACCGAGTTGAAAGTAACGCGGTCCTTAAATTGGTCACTTCTGTTCTCAATTTTTTTTTCTATTGAAGTGAGAACAAATTCTGGAATTCTTTTAAAAGAAAAACTTTTTTGTCTGCTATGTTATCTCAGAAGCGCAGTTGCTATTCTAATGAGTGTTCTAAGTCTTAAATTTGAAATCCATACACCGAGTTTACAGACTGGAACTTGGCAAGGGAAATAAAATAGGGGTAACTTACATGTTCTTTTTGAGATTTGCTCTTAGTATTAGTGATATCAAATTGTAATTTTATTCTATTTTACTGACTCTACTTCTTCCAGTTGCTATTGCACGTACATTCTCGAAGTTTTTAATACAAATATACAAAGCACTAAAGTGAACTTTTGAGATATTTTAGAATTAGGCTTATTTTTATCTTCAGTTAGAACTTCTATAGTCTTATTATTTTCTGTCTAAATTTTTAATAATCATCCCTAGCAAGGAGAAAAATTTGATATTTTTTTTAAGGCTGAGATTCTTTTTAATTTATCAGAGAGAATGAAAAAAACATAGTTACTTCATAAAGAGTTTAGAATTTCATCTTTCCTTCACCGCTGCAGCTACGAAATATATGCATGTTAAATCCGTATTTCTTGAGTAAATAAAAAAATATTTTATAGATAGAATACCAACTCTACAAAAAAAAGTATACAACGATAAATTCAGTGATAAAGCAAGTAATTTTGTTTGTCTCTTTTTTAAAAAAATTTTAATTAGTATTTTCTTATTTTTGTTAAAAAATAAGGGAAAAAAATTAAATAATGATATACAAACAAAAATAATTTGATGCTATATCAGACAAGTAATAAAAAAAATTAAGTCAATTCCTACTTAGATCAACAAAGAAAAATTTTATTTTAGCTACTTTTTATTAAATAGTTACAATTAATATAAATATGTATATACATATGACAGAATCACAACATTAAGCGGTAATTAATTTTTATTAATTATCATTAAAGTATCGTATTGTCATCCGAAACAATCATGTATATAAAATTTCAGTTCAACTGAATGCCTTAAAAAATGAGAAAAAAACTCTTTCAAGTTTTGACACAAGTCGCCAAAAGGGTCGCTAAGTGGCCAATAATGATGCCAACGTGGCTGTATTTGTAGTTCTTGACTGATTAGTTTTAATCAATTAATTTTTATTAATTATAATTAAATTACTGTATTGTTATCCAAAATATTCATGTATATAAAATTTCAGCTTAATTGAGTGCTTTAAAATGTATTTTATTAACGATTGAAAATTCCACGAAGATAAATAAATAAATAAATATTTAGAGAGTGGGAGCTAATAATAGGAATTGAAAAATTAGAAAATACTTCGATTGACATTCTGTATCTATATTACACAAGCAAAAACTACTTGTTTCTTTTCTGAGATAAGATTCATAGGTGTTTGAAGTAACGGGATTTTTAATTCAAATTGTTAATGATACTTATTCTAAATCATATATATATATATATGTGTGTGTTGTTAATTTTTTTAAAAAAATTAATAGGACTTAATTAAAGTAGCTAAATTTGAGTTTATGAAATACATTAACGCAAAATATTTTATAAAATCTGTGACTGAAAAACATTTTGCATCATTCCATAAACATTTTAATATATGTATGTACTATAAAATATCGCGTTTAAAATATTTTAAAAGCGCTTTTAGTGGCTCAACGTCCACAAATATTCACATAATTTATTATTAATAGTCTTTTTATTCAAACGATCCTCGATTTGCATCAGGCATTTTGCGATGATTAGTCACTTAAGTGATCCACAAACCCATAAAGTTCCCGCGAACGTCTTATAAACCGATAATTCTTCAGTTTTTGAGACCATAAATGGAAGTTTATCATCGAAGCAAAATTATCGATTTTATGCCTACTTAGTCAGATGAAAATAAGGTTTAAATAGCATTGCATTACTTTCAGCTATATACGAAAATTTTAAAAAAAATATTAGCATAGCATACTCTAAGTAGAGAAATATTTTTAAATGTTCTATTTCAGTAAATTGTTATTTCTCCTTGAATGTAAATCATAAAAATATTCAAAAAATTTACTTTGAATTTAAAAGCTCGAAAAAGAATTTATTGTTTTACACTTTTAATAGACAGGAAATGATTATTTTACTTAATAAAAATAATTTTCTTGACTTTCCTGTAAATACGTAATTGCTACCCAAATACTCTTTTCAAATAAATGAATGTTTACTTAATCCTCTCTTTGTTATTAGATAGTATTTTTAATTACCGAATTAGTTTTAAATCTTAAAGGCATATTTTCTTGATATTTTAAAATTTCGAAAATCTTTATTCCTACAGAGTTAATCAATTGCAATAAATGCTCGTATAAATTTGTATTTTCTAATTGTGTATTGTATTCATGTTTACAGAATAAAAATGGTTTTTTTTTACTATATTTTAAGGTGACATCTGTTCATTAAATTTCAAAAAGTACATTTAATAGTTCGAACATAGCCATGAGACTTGTATTTAAAATAGAATTGCGTTGTAAAATGTGATACAGGACACTGTTCTTCTTTTCGTTCCTTTTATAGCAGTTATTAAATAATATTTCGAACTTTTTTAGGCATTTGAATAAACTTCTATAATTTCCCAACCAATGATTTTTTTGAAGACATACGACTACTAATATATATATCATATATAAGAAAATTTTAAACTATTATAGTAATAAATTTTATTTTCAATGAAAGTTTCTATGGAAGGTGAACAGATAATTTTGCTTATAATGGTAAATGGATAAGCCAAATGTTTTCAAAAATGAAAATAAATAAATAAGCATCTTTGAAACATTAAAATTTTTTAAACTACTTAAAACATGCTAGTAAAAGATATGCTTTTTTAAGCCGTATGTGATTTCAGATATTGCAGATTAACATTTAATGAACAACTAACATCTGTCAGTAGATTGTAGATAAACTTGTACATATTGATAAAGTAACTGCCAATACTACCGAAGATTCCCAGATCCAATCAGAGAGCGACTACTCAGTTCTCTCCCATGTACCCAAAATCTCCAGATCAAGTGAAACTTTTCCGAACGATTGGCTCAACCAATCAGAAGCGTCCGTCTCCCAGCACGAAAAAGAACCCTGTCGACACAACATCTATCTTCAGCTATGGGATTGAGGGCCTCAAGTGACCCATATGCCCAGTAATAGCACCGTAAGCACTACCGGAGATAAATATTCTGTAGATTTTCTCAAATGGGGACATAGGTTTCTATTAAATCGTGTTATTGGGAACATTCTGACAACGTTTCTTACAAATTTTAAAACTGACTTGCATTCAATTTATTGTAAAATGGATAACATGTTCTGCCACTCGCAACACACTATATATATAAAGAATATATTGGTTGATATTAAGACTATTTAATTTCTTATTTGAATTGTAATAGTCATCTACATCAATATTAGATAGGTTAATTGATTATTTATTAGCATTTCTCTTTGAAGCTTTGCGAGATTTGTTAAGATATGAACCGTAATCTTGGTTATATGGTGAGGATGATTGAACTGGGTACCTCTACAGCTAGTATTTCCTCCCTCTTCTTCGAATTTCCACACTATGTCAATGTGAGGATTTTCATCCTCGATAGAGATATAGCGTGATCAAAGCTCCTCTTCGCAACGGGGGTTTTGTGGTATCAGAATTCAAATACAAGACTCTGCAACGACCTCTTATGCCGCAAGTCGCAAACAACAAAGAATATGAACAAAAGCGTTTAACGACTGGTCCGAAAATGGATACCTTTTCGCCCCATTCGTCTACTGCGTGTACTTCGGACGTGAATGTGGCCATTTCAAATAACTCTGCTCTAAGCATCAACCAAGGATCATCCTTTCCCTCCCCCTGTCACGAAAACAGCTAAGTACCAAAGTGGTGACCCAAGAATTAAACACTATATGGCGGCACAGCCAAATCTTGCTGTGAGTATGCATTTCTTTTGAAATTTTAACTAAGACATTCTCAAATCAAGACTAATTATTCAAACGGCATCGACGCAGGCGTCAACCTTACCCACCATGTCAACAACAACAAAAAAAAAAAATGCCTACAATGTGCAACGGGGGAAAGTTCCAATGACACTCAAAACCTGCTGGGAATGTGTATAAATGCAATATGAGCAGGAAAACAACTTTCTCTGTGTATCACTCAAAAAATACATTAGCAACACATACAACTTTCTTCTGTAGGAGTATGCAGCAATCCCTTCCTTCGCAAGTCGCGAAAAATAGACAGGAATAAAAGGGCTTTCTTTACGACTGGCCTTTTTGTCCAGTCTTCTAACGCATGCACAGCAAAGCTGTGGATCGGCAGATTAGTGGTTCAAATAAACATTCATGCAAAGGTGAATAGCTAAACCAGGCCTTCTCGAAGTTTCGATACCTGTGACCCAATTTTCAGTCATAATTTTCTTCGCACCCCCCTCCCCCATCAAAACAATAACAATGTATTAAATTCAATAATAATATTATACTACGACGTAAATCTACAACACGAATTCAATTACAATCCGTACAAATTATCAAGATCAGTATAACATTTTTTTATATAATTTTATATATGACAAGCCCATGAAGTCGCTAGTAATTGTTAAACTTGTTCTTAGTTTGGTGTTGTTAAATTAATTACCAAATACAGTGTGCAGTACTGATACATTTATAAATATATTATATCGTTATAAATGCGTATTGTATTTTTTATTATGTCAGAATGTTTTTTGTTTTGTTTCCTTTCAATAAATTAATATTTTTAAATACTGGTTTATTTTCGAAATGCTCGCACCCTCTCGTTGGATTATTACGCCCCCTAGGGGGGCGCGCCACACAGTTTGAGAAACGCTGAGCTAAACGCTAACACTCGACAGAAGTAACACAGGCCGTAAGTGGTCCCTAAGCTACTGCAACCACATGAATATATTTATTTTTAGCTGTAGCACTTGAGTGTGAGTGAGTGAGTGTAGGGTTTTATGGCGCAAGAGCCAATTTTGGCTATGCTGCGCCAAACATTTGTTAAAAAACTGTAGCATTTGACACAGGATCATTCACCAAAAATGTATTACAATATATTTTCCAGAGAGAATATACAGGGTTATCAGAAATGAATGACTCGATTACAAAATTTAATAATTCCCAGATGAATAAACAGAAAATGTTATTTAAGATGTCATTGTAAAGATAAAATATGAAATTCGTTTTTGTAAACGTTTCTTGATGTAAAGTAAAATTTGTTTTCACAAATGCTTAATGTGACTTCCTTTAGTCACCCGTATAACATTATTGAGAACCTGGTCGCCTTGAATTTGCCTTTATATAGGTATGTTAATACAGTGCTTCTCAAAGTTTCAATATTTGCGACCCAATTTTCAGTCATAATTTTCATCGCGCCCCTTCCATAAAATAACAATCTATTTAATTAAATAACACTATACTTTGATGCTAAAGCAACAATACGACTTTAACCTCGTAAGTGCCACCGGCGTATATAAACGTCTCACTCAGCCAAAGCGTATAAACGTCTTTCTGAAGTACGATCGTTTATGTGCATTGCTATCGATACAATTATTTGAAAGGCTTTGTAATGCAATAAAAGGACCTTGACAGTGTTTGCGCAGAGGATTTGCTTATTTATTCCTTTTCTTCCCAATACATCGCAAAGGTACGCCTACGTGAAAAACAGTAGCATTAGGGGAGTGAACCACGTAATTTTTAATCGGCAGTTAAGGGATTAATTGTAAATCGTACAAATGATTAAGATAAGCGTTAATTTTCACATATAATTTTATATATGACAAGCCCATGGGGTCATTGGCAATTATTAATGTTGTTCTTAACTTAGTATTGTTAAATTAATTATAAAATACATTGTGCAGTACTGATACATTTATAAGTGTATTATATCAATGTAAATATGCATTTTTTTTTTAATGTAAGAATGTGTTTTGTTTGTTTACTTTCAGTGAATTAATAATTCTTTTAAATATTTTTTTTCGACTTTTCAATATGCTCGAGCCTCCTTTTTGGGTTATCACGCTCCCCTAGGGGTCGTACCCACAGTTTGAGAAACGTTGTGTTAATACCATCTTCTGCACTCTTATAACTGTTATAACCATCTTCTTATACTCTTAAATGTCGGTGCATTTCTGTGGTACTTTCTTCGAATTTCATCCTGAACCTTGATTACTGACAGACTTTTTGCAAACGAGATCACACAAAACACCTTCCCCCCACTGCTACGCCATTTTCACTTCTGTTCACAATTACAACATTGTTGCCACCTATTTGACAAAAACAATGTTACAAACTCAAAATTTCATATTCTATCTTTACAATGACATATTAATGATCATTTTCTATTCATTCAACTGAGAATTATTAAATTTTGTAATCGGGTCATTCTTTTTTGATAACCCTGTATTTCAAGCATGATACATAGGATCATAACTTTATTTAGAGTCTAAAGGTTATCTCATTCATCATTCTCTATTTCGCATTGTAACGTTTCCTATAATTCAGTGACTAAAAGCACATTTTGAAGTAAAAGAATATGCAATACATAAAAGATCGATTAAAATGAAGTATTACAAAAATAAATTTCCTCTTATATGTAAACCACATTCTTTTTTATTTTCTTCGAACTTTTCAATTAAATCTTTTAAACCACGTAATCTATTCAAGTTCCTCTCTGTCATTTTAATTAAAAATAATCAAACAATTACAAAGATTTTGATTGAACCATTTTCCTATTCATCCAAGAATAAAATTTCCCTAATAGATGGTCAAATAAACGTCTTAAAGTATTCTCGAGAGACAAACTTGAATTTAATTACTTTCTCATTTAATTAAGGATTATTGATTTTTGTCTAGTTTCCTATCCTTCCAACGCTTTATGATAATCGTGTCAAGAACACTTTTTAAAAAGAGCAATTTTTAGCAATATTAACCGTTGTATTGGACAAAACTATCTCTGAATAAATATCAAGGAAATCAATAGTTAATGCAATTCAGTTATGTATAGATGTATTTTGCTCTGCTGAAAGGATGTAAAAATCATTTCAGATATTATTTTTGTTCTTTGTATAATTCTTATCAGACAATCTAAAGATTTTGTATTCTATTATCGAACACGCTATTTATCTGAAAATGAATGAATATAACAAAAGAGTGCTTAAAAAAACTTTTATTGTATTAACACAAGTTTTTTCTGGTAAAATTCACGTTGGATTAAACAGAGGAAGTTTTAGTTATTGGTATGAACATCAAATTATTTATGGAATTAGTACTTATGATAATTTTATCTAGAGTTATTCTAAAGAAAATATCTTATTTATTGTTAGATATAAAAAAGACGTATATATACTATGAAGTATAGCAAATTTCTAAAACTTGCACAGTTATTATTCAGTTTATTTTTTAATATGCATTCGTTTCAAAATAGTTAATTCATTATATAAGTGAACTACTTATTATAATTATCAGACATTTCTCACCCGTGATATTGTGATACTGTGTGATTCTGTATTGTTCTTTAAAGATACTGGTATCTCAGTCCTGACAATGATATGCTTTGCCACACCGGAAGCATATTTATTTCTTTCACCCCGTACTCCTCCTCCTTTGGAAGTATCTATGCAAAACCCGTTATTAGTGAATCTCTATTCAATAAAAGAAATACGCCTGCCAAATTTCAAATCCATTTGTCTATAGTTCTAAAACAAAAACTTTTGTCTTTAACACCCCCAGCAAGAAAGTTCTAAGCGGATTTCTTCTCAACAAAACAAAAAATTCGGTTTTTTTGGTTTAATCTTTGCTTTCAAAAATTTAAAAGGACACGGTCATTGTCCATTTTCTTTTTAAAGTTTTTGTAAAACAATCTATTAATAAGCCTAACCTCAGATAGCGTAAAAAAAGGTAGAGGTTTAATTTAATTCAAAATTTATAAGTAAAAATATATACAAAAAAATTTATACATTAGAAAAGTCATTTTTTTTCGGTTAGAAAATATTGAATTTAAAAAATAAAATTTCCAATTATCTTTTTAACAAATGTGAAAAGTGCATTGAATATATACTACGCGATAAAAAAAATACTATACAAAATATAAAATTTTATCTTAATTTCTATAAATTCACATAAATATTGTAATTGAAGATATAGCTGAATTCAAACCCCTTTTTTATATTTTTTTAAAATTTAAAATTCTACAACATTATACAATCAACACCCCACACGGGTATCAAACTTGGCCCCAGGGGGGAATGCGGCCCATAACGAAATTTTTTTTTAAAAAGGCCCCCAGTATATGGCACACAAAAATAATAAAAAAATTTAAAAAAATTTTTCTTGAAATAGGAAAAATGTAGCAGAAAGAAAATATCAAGTGTCAGGAAAAAAATTTTTTCTTGTTTTTTTTATATTTCATTATAAATTTTAAAATTGAAATAAACCAACTTTCTATGAAACGACTTTTTTTGCTCCACCTAAAGTTAAACCTTGTTTGTTTGGCCCAAATTAAACCCCCGGTTTGACCCCCTTGCCTACAAAAAAAATAACGATTTAACGTGTTATGATAATGGGGGAATAAATTTTGCTTATTTTAAAAATTTTTTTTCTTAACCAGGTTTCAAACTTTCTATACTAACCCCCAATTTTTAATTAATTTCATCAACCCCCCCCATAAAATTTTTGAATTGTTCTATAATAATGTGCTTTGATGAAAAGTTCTCCCTTTTAATTAAAAACCGAACAAATTATCAAGATAAGTTTTAAATTTAATATATAAATTTTATGACATGCCTATAGGGTCATTGGGGGTTTTTTAGCAATACTTTTAAAATTAAATTTATGAAACACACGTGCAGTATTGATACTTTATAAGTGTATTATATCATTTTGTTTTTTATTTTTTATTATCTGTTGTATTTTTTTTTGTTCCTTTCGTTTTTTAAAATTTTTTGAAAAAAATTTTTTCTTTTTCATTTTTCAATATACCCCCCCTTTAGGGTTTCCCGCCCCAGTGGAACGCGCCCCATTTTGAAAAAACACTGGTTTTTAAATATTTATTTAACAAACTATTTATAACACGGAAAGTAAATTTTAAAAAAGGGAAAAAAAAAATTTGGGAAAAAGTGTATGATGAAAATTATTTTCATTAAAAAACCTTTTCTAAAAAAAAACCCTTTTGTGTCGTTCCACTATCATTATGAATGTACATAATGTGTGATGTGATAATGCTCCTGTTTACGATATTGATCCTGTTCAGTATTATGATGGGATTTTGTGTCATCCTGTCGTTGCTGATTATTAAGGATATCGAATAAAATCAAGTTACAGTCTCATCCGAATGCAGAATCCAAATTACAAATGACTTGTTACGAGTGAAATTATTGAATAAATCAAGATCATCGCAATTTTGCATTAATATCAAAATTTATATTGGGGAATAATTGTTCAGTTATGGTATTTTGAATGCTGGATGCTGTTGATAAATTTTCAGGCATGGTCTTGTTTGTTGCAAATTATACAATATTGATTTATCCGGATCATCATCATTTCAACAACCTTAGTTCCTTGTAATTAGTTCTAATTATACTTGTTTCAAAAACCCTAATTATTTATTTTTGCCCCCCTTGTGACATTTGTGGCACTCATCTCAAAAAATTTAATTATGTTTTGTCTGATTTCAAGGGAAAATTCAACAAAACAGGTGAAAAAAGCAATTTTGAAATAAATGATCACAACGGGGGGTAGACTCGTAGCCCGCAATCAACATTTTTGCGGTCCGACCAGTATATCCGCACACAGTAATATATAATAAAATATCAAAAAATTTCTCCCGAAATAGGAAAATTTAGTGGCTGAGAAGTGATATCAAGTGTCCAGGGCGTAAACATTAAATTTTCTGTTGGTGGATTTTATATATATGTATGTTTATTATAATGCATTATTCTAAATAAACCTACGTTTCTATAAATATTGATTTTTTTTTTTGCGGCTCACCTAAAATTAAACCTTGTTTGCTTGGTCCAAGTTAGCCTTTGAGTTTGACATACCCGATTTGCAATAAACTAACGGAATACTTTTAGAAACTGGAATATGTTTTTGTGAACAACATTCTTTGTAATATAGGAAGAAGTTAGAGGAAACAGAAGATTAGCCTAATATTATTAATCATACATGTCAATCTTTTGGAAAACATTTTAAAATATTTAGATGAATACCAGTCGAGGATTGTGAAAAAGTCATTTATTGGGTTATATGTAAATATTAAGTCAGTTAAATAATTTATGTCAGCCCTTTCAGCCGTCAATTTTTTTGCTAGAAATGTTTTTTTTAAAAAAAGGCACATTTTTATTGCATATAAGTAATCAAAAGGTTTACCAGAATGCGAAAATGGAAGAATTTTATTTTAGTTTTCAATTTTAAAGTTTTTTTACTATTTTTTATTTTATAATTACGGAACATTCCCCCCTCCCCCTCCTAAATATTGGCTTTTTATAAGTGCACTCTGCATGTTATGAAGAATGTTTCATGTACCTTAAATCAACTTCTTTCCTACTTGCAAAAATATTTTCTTCTCGTAAATTTTTTTCAAACGGTTAAGGATTGTGTGTGCGTGTGCTTTTATATAAATAAAAAATTTGAAGCATCATGTAATACAAGCCTTACATTGCAATGGGAACAAAGATCATGTCGACTTTTTTGGATTATCTTTCCATTTTCATTTCTTCTCAAGCAACGCATTGCACAATGCCTTTCCAATCCCTGTTCTTTATCGAATATTTTAAAGAAATTGAATTCCTGCCTTCAATAAAAAATTCCCGCCTTCACCGCAAAAAATATCCTGGATGAGAAATATTTCAGTACCATGAACAAACAGCATCGCTTAAAAACAGTAGCACTAATAATCTTCCTATAAGAAAAAAATATGTGTAAACCAAAGATAAAAAGCGTACGGGGAATCATGTAATAGCCAACTTTCGGTAGTCCGTACGGTGTATGGAAAACAAGTTAAGGGATTAAAAATTTCCCATTCAGGAACTCTACTAAAATGCTTCGGAGTGCTATTTATTTCAATGTTACTGATACTTTTATTCTTAAAATACTTCAATGTTGGCGGTGAACAAAGTGTTGAAAATTTAAACCTTTTTTTTGCTTAAAATTAAAGAAAAAAAATGCCTGATGTTTAAACTGCATGTTCTGAAAATCAACTGACTTCCTTAAATTTTTCAGCTTGTTTCAAATAAGTTTACATTTGCACTACTTTGTAACTTCATTGATTTGATTTTGTTATTTTTTTCATTGTCCTGATTTTGTAACTTCATTGTTCTGCTTATGAGACTTCTATGCCTTGGTTTTGTTAATTAATTATTTAATTTTGTTATGTACTTCTTTGATTTTGTAACTTAATTATTCTATTTCGTAATTTCATTTGCTTTGTAACCTTAATTTTGTTATTTATCCTTTATTATATTTGTTTAATTCTATTTTACTTCTGTAAGCCATGTGTGATACATTTATGCCTTCAATAAAAGAAAAAAATATACAGGCAAATTTCAGCATAATTTAGTTTGAATCAGCGTCAGAAATGTCATACAACAAGACGTTAATGTAGTTCAATAACATAATAATGACGCCATTAATACGAAAAATGTTCACGTTAAACAGCCTATTCAACACATCACAACAAGTAACATAAAAAAAATTAAGTCAATTCCTACTTTGAATGGATGAGTAGAATATATTTTATTAACGTGATTTATATATATATATATATATATATATATATATATATATATATATATATATATATATATATATATATATATACATAAATATATATATATGTGTAATAATTCCCTTTAACATCCTTTAATTAACTATTTTAATAATATTTAAACAAGCTTTAATTCTTGGTTAATCTTAATCGCAATCAACTAGTATCGGAAATCCCTTCCCGCCTAATTTAACCAATCAGAGATCTTAATATAAAAATGTCACGCGGTCTTCACTGCCTGGTATATAAAGCAAAAATCTCTTGTGATCTCTCCTTTGTCTTTGTGTTCGTCATGTGAAATGTCGCTGCTGCTTGTCGCTTCTGTTATATGTGTCGCTTTTTCGTGTTCTTACCAAATATCTGTGAAATACAACTGTGAATTGTCCACCTACGTTATGTGCGTGTAAATAAACTAGTTGAAATTTAATTCAAGATTTTTCTGTGAAACCCCCGTGAAACAAGCAAATACAACACCATTGGCCAACGATACTACAAAATATTTATATATAGGGAGAGAGTGAACTAATAGTAGGAATTGAAAAGAGCATGATTTGTCCATTGTCGTAACAATGCACAAAACCCGTTTGGGTAGTTTGGCTAAAAATTTGTTTTTGACTCCCAAATTTTTTATTGATTTAACAGTTACATTGTTACAACAATGGAACCTAATCTAAGTTTGGCGTCAAAACCGGTAATTAATTAAACAATTAATGAAATAATATTAACATCAAATTTTCAACCATTAACAAGTTTAAAAATTTATTTGAACTGGGTTGAATGAATGAAAGTATTTTATTAACGATTGAAAAATTTTAAATAAACCTACGTTTCTATAAATATTGTTTTTTTTTTGGGCCCCCTAAAATTAAACCTTGTTTGCTTGGTCCAAGTTAGCCTTTGGTTTTACCCGATTTGCAATAAATAACGGAATATTTTTTAGAAACTGGAATATGTTTTGTGAACAACATTCTTTTAATATAGGAAGAAGTTAGAGGAAACAGAAGATTAGCCTAATATTATTAATCATACATGTCAATCTTTTTGGAAAACATTTTAAAATATTTAGATGAATACCAGTCGAGGATTGTGAAAAAGTCATTTATTGGGTTATATGTAAATATTAAGTCAGTTAAATAATTTATGTCAGCCCTTTCAGCCGTCAATTTTTTTGCTAGAAATGTTTTTTAAAAAGGCACATTTTTTGCATATAATAATCAAAGGTTTACCAGAATGCGAAAATGGAAGAATTTTATTTTATTTTTTCAATTTTAAAGTTTTTACTATTTTTATTTTATAATTACGGAACATTCCCCCTCCCCTCCTAAATATTGGCTTTTATAAGTGACTCTGCATGTTATGAAGAATGTTTCATGTCCCTTTAAAAATCAACTTCTTTCCTACTTGCAAAATATTTTCTTCTGTAAATTTTTTTTCCAAACGGTTAGGATTGTGTGTGCGTGTGCTTTTATATAAATAAAAAATTTGAAGCATCATGTAATACAAGCCTTACATTGCAATGGGGAAACAAAGATCATGTCGACTTTTTTGGATTATCTTTCCATTTTCATTTCTTCTCAAGCAACGCTTTTGCACAATGCCTTTCCAATCCTGTTCTTTATCGAATTTTTAAAATTGAATTCCTGCCTTCAAAAAAAAATTCCCGCCTTCACCGCAAAAATATCCTGGATGAAAATATTTCGTACCATGAACAAACAGCATCGCTTAAAAACAGTAGCACTAATAATCTTCCTATAAGAATTAAAAAATATATGTAAGCCAAAGATAAAAAGCGTACGGGGAATCATGTTATAGCCAACTTTCGGTAGTCCGTACGGTGTATGGAAAACAAGTTAAGGGATTAAAAATTTCCCATTCCAGGAACTCTACTAAAAATGCTTCGGAGTGCTATTTATTTTATGTTACTGATACTTTTATTCTTAAAATACTTCAATGTTGGCGGTGAACAGTGTTGAAAATTTAAACCTTTTTTTTGCTTAAAATTAAAGAAAAAAAATGCTTGATGTTTAAACTGCATGTTCTGAAAATCAACTGACTTCCTTAAATTTTTCAGCTTGTTTCAAATAAGTTTACATTTGCACTACTTTGTAACTTCATTGATTTGATTTTGTTATTTTTTTCATTGTCCTGATTTTGTAACTTCATTGTTCTGCTTATGAGACTTCTATGCCTTGGTTTTGTTAATTAATTATTTAACTTTGTTATGTACTTCTTTGATTTTGTAACTTAGTTATTCTTATTTCGTAATTTCATTTGCTTTGTAACCTTAATTTTGTTATTTATCCTTTATTATATTTGTTTAATTCTATTTTACTTCTGTAAGCCATGTGTGATACATTTATGCCTTCAATAAAAGAAAAAAATATACAGGCAAATTTCAGCATAATTTAGTTTGAATCAGCGTCAGAAATGTCATACAACAAGACGTTAATGTAGTTCAATAACATAATAATGACGCCATTAATACGAAAAATGTTCACGTTAAACAGCCTATTCAACACATCACAACAAGTAACATAAAAAAAATTAAGTCAATTCCTACTTTGAATGGATGAGTAGAATATATTTTATTAACGTGATTTATATATATATATATATATATATATATATATATATATATATATATATATATATATATATATATATATATATATATATACATAAATATATATATATGTGTAATAATTCCCTTTAACATCCTTTAATTAACTATTTTAATAATATTTAAACAAGCTTTAATTCTTGGTTAATCTTAATCGCAATCAACTAGTATCGGAAATCCCTTCCCGCCTAATTTAACCAATCAGAGATCTTAATATAAAAATGTCACGCGGTCTTCACTGCCTGGTATATAAAGCAAAAATCTCTTGTGATCTCTCTCTTTGTCTTTGTGTTCGTCATGTGAAATGTCGCTGCTGCTTGTCGCTTCTGTTATATGTGTCGCTTTTTCGTGTTCTTACCAAATATCTGTGAAATACAACTGTGAATTGTCCACCTACGTTATGTGCGTGTAAATAAACTAGTTGAAATTTAATTCTGAAGATGTTTTCTGTGAAACCCCTGTGAAACAAGCAAATACAACACCATTGGCCAACGATACTACATATATTTATATATAGGGAGAGAGTGAACTAATAGTAGGAATTGAAAAAAGAGCATGATTTGTCTGCATTGTCGTAACAATGCACACCCGGTTTGGCTAGTTTGGCTAAAAAATTTGTTTTTGACTCCAACTTTTTTCATTGATTTAACAGTTACATTGTTACAACAATGGAGACTAATCTAAGTTGGCGTCAGAAACCGGTAATTAATTAAACAATTAATGAAATAATATTAACATCAAGTGTCATCCATTACAAGTTTAAAAAAATTTATTTGAACTGGATTGAATGAATAGAAAGTATTTTATTAACGATTGAAAATTTGAACAACTTAAATATATCTATAAATATATAGAGAGAGTGAGTTAATAGTAGGAATTGAAAAAAATATAACCATTGTGACAATCAAATTTAAACCTCAGCTAATATAATCCATTGACACTATTAAAATAACAAAGAAAAAAATTTATAAAACTACGTCTTGATGAGAAAGAAACAATTTCTTCCACTAAATTTGAAATCAATCACAATGCCACACTTACTGGCTGTGGAGAGAACACGCTGTCTAAACCCTACCCTTATTTCTTAAAATTGCAGGGCTGAAGTACAAACATATGACTTCCATATATTTCTAGTATTTATTTCACAAATAAAGGCCCAGTGGCGGAGTGGTAACGTGTCGCGCTTCCACACCACAGATTCGAGGTTCTCTCCTCGGGCTAGGCAAGGTCAACTCAGCCTTTCTTCCCTCCTGCAGTGGATCGATAAATTAACACCAAGCTTGCTTGGAGAACTTAAACACTGGGGGTCTCACTTCAGAATGACCACCTGATCGGAACATCTCCTGATGCACCTCAGCACCCAATGGTCACGTATACTGGAGTGGGCGCAGTAGGCCCTGGCCCTCATGGGCTGTTGTGCCACTGAGTTTGAGTTTAATTTACAAATATATCGAGAATATTTTAATAAGATCTTATAAAATAGCTCTGAACATGACAGGTAAAATTAATTTATTTGAATAAAATAAATTTTTGAAAATAGATTAGTTAACCGAAAATGCTTCACGTGTTAAACTAATTCCTCGCATAAATTCTTTAAATCATTCTGGCTTCATTACCGTTGTCAAATATCCAAATCGATATAATAAATTAATTCTTAATAAAAATTTTTAAAAAAATACCTAGTATGGTTTGCAACAGTCTTATTTGAATACTTTCATTAAAAGCAGTTTATGAACTACATTTAATTTTATTAATGCATTTCAATTAAAAAAAACTACCATTAGAAAAGTACTTAAAAATATTTAAAACCTGTCACTTCTTAAACCCATTTTAAAACTATGTACTCGATATGTAGCAGATTCTTATTTTTCAATTCCTACCATTAGCTCACTCTCTCCCTATATATATTTATTTATCTATTTATATATATATATATATATCTTGTTCAAATTTTCAATCGTTAATAAAATACTTTCTAATCATCCGATCATGTTCAAATACATGTTTTTAAACTTGTAGTGGATGACACTTGATGTTAATACAGTTTCTCTTCAAATATTGATTCATTGATTTAATTAAATAAAAAACCAATTTTCGACGCCAATATAGATTCTTTTCCTTTGTCGTAACAATGTAACTGTTAAAACAATGTCAAAAGTTGGCGTCGAAAACCGGTTTTTCAACCGAACTAGCCAAACCGGGTGTGAATTGTTACAACAATGCAGACAAATCATGCTCTTTTTTCAATTCCTACTATTAGTTCGCTCTCTTCCTATAGAAATGTATATATATATATATATCTTGTTCAAATTTTTCATCGTTAATAAAATACTTTCTATTCATCCATTCAAAGTAGAAATTTACTTTAAAAAAAAATTTGTATTACTTTTGTTACCTCCTTACTTTTAAATCTAAATTTAAAAGGTGTTTCTAAGAAGATAAGCTAATTCTATCCTTTACTACATTTTTTCAACAGATAATGAAGAATCACTACTTTTAATTTTTCATCTACTGCATATTCGTACCTCTTAAGAAATTTCGCAATGAATTCGTAGGAACATCATATGGTGATTTTACTGATGAAACAAAACGCGTAACATTCTTCAATCGATGGGCCGTCATTGATCCGGAATCATTACGCCAGCAAACATCTACCGAGTGGGGAACAGGTAATCCAAAATAGCATCCGACCGATGACACATTATAGAACACAGACCCCTTCCCCCTTTTTTATAGAGTTTCTTCTTTTTCCCCTTCTTCGGTCGGTTAATCAAAGTAGAAATGGCAAAGCATTTTTCAGAGCTAAAAATAAGTCCGTTGCCTCTTTGTAGGTTCTATTGATTGCGTGACAGAAATGAAATGTGAATGTTGGTCGAAAATCGATTCGAAATCGAAGTTAAGAACATGTTTGTTGGAATATACCATATGCCTGGACTGTTTTTTAAATCGTATTTGGATGATTTAGAAAAAGAGGACAGACAGTACGGGTTGGGAAAGGAAAATTCAAAGGAATAAAAACTGATTGGAAGATGTTACGATTCAGTCTGTTAGATTTAATGGAATGGGATTTACATAAGGCAACTTTAAATTGTTGCTTAAAAATACATACCAAAATGAAAAATAGGTATAATTAAGTTGATATATATTTTTATTTTAATTTGATTTTTTTAAATTTAGATTTGTAATGGGCCTATTCGCGTTCTTCCAACTAATCCTCTTGGGGAATAATGGGTCTAAAAATTATTCTATTGAAAACTTTTCTCCGAAGAGGAAGACGTGATTATTCAAATCAAGGCGTGTATTTAAGGATTAAACTTTCAAGTTCGGGAGAGAGAGGTTAGAAGATAATAGGATAGCAAGGAGTGATTAACGTAAAGCGAGACGAGAGCGCTTCGTAGATTATTTGATTAATATTGAGATTGACGATTTGGTCAATTAGTAGTTAAATTGGATTCGATCGGTTTGAATTAGATTACTTTAGAAATTATCTTCACATGTAAGAAGGTGTATTATCTGGACGTACTAAGTGTAAGTTATCTGATTTATTATTATAACTCACATTATCTCGTCTACCCAGCTATTGCTCAATTGGTGCATTTCTTAAATTGAATTGTTGAATTTGTGTTGTTGTTGAGAGAAGAGTTTATAATGACCATGGCTATTCATCTTTCTGACCCTCTTACACCAATGGATGGCATCAGACATCCATTACAGAATAATTATACAAAGTTGCAACTACCCTTGCAAATTTGATTCAAACAAATATTCAATTAAAGATTTTCTTAACTAGCATCCCCAATAAAGTATCATGTTGGTCTAATCAGTACATAAAGAGTCTTACGGAGATGAACCAATAATTGCGGTTTCGTTTTTGCTATGTGGAAAAAATCGAGGCAGATGCTCGGTAAATTAAACTGGTCATCTAAATTCCCATGTGATTAGATATGGAAGGCATCAACTCAAATATCTTCTAAATCACTTAAACTTAGGTGTGTCTTTGATTTTGTTGATTAGACATTTTTTCTGCATTTAAATCTTACAAGACCATAAGATTGCTGAGAGTAATTATTTGGATGCAACTATTTATTTTAGTTTGTTTATACGTTAAAATATAGATTAAAATCAAAGGAAGATACATTGCAATGTGTTGTTGTTTTTAAGTTTGTGGAAATGGAATAGAATTATTTTTTCATTATCAGGCATTTATTTTTATTTGTTCTTATACACTTTATTATTGCACAAAAATATACTTATCGAAAATTGTAAAACTCATGAGAGAAAACACAATTATATATATATATATATATATATATATATATATATATATATATATATTTACACGACACAATAGAACCCGCGAATATTTTGCCATTGGCGCCAATTCATCTGACATTTCTTTTTATTTCAAAACGTTCCCGCTTACGCAATTACGTTGGGCATACGTTCTATTTTGACGTACTACATAAAACATGCAAATGAGTTTATAATTAAAAACAAAAATCACCAATTTTAAAATAAGAAAACTGTTTCTCTTAGTTTTAAAAGGGTTAACATAAAACCCATTAGAATTCCTGTAATGATTAAGACAATGGTAAAATACATAATTGCAATCTTGAATGCGTAACAGGATGGTTTATTAATGAAATACGCCAAAGTTAAACCAAATTTTCTCTGACCATAATGACTATATACCATGGATTACAACTATTATTAAAAGCAAATTAAAATAAAAGGTTGCAAATTCAAATAAGTGGAAAGTTAGAAAGATTTAAAAATGTTCTTTTTTGTTCTAAAATATTCGAATACTCAAAGATAACTTCTCCTGCACTGAGCTAAACTTACTCCAGTAGTATATTAATGAAGTAAGCAAAGCAAACAAACGTTATACGCTTAGTTAAGAGTGCGACCAACTGCAATGATAAATTCGTGTCTCCTCCATCCTCGGAAATGACATATCGTTTATGGAATGAGCTGCGATATGAGCTATTTCCGCTTCTAATGTTTTCTCTGTGTTTGTATTCAATTATATCTTGATGTTTGTGAAGTAGAATATTGCCGATCGATGAAAATTCGTATTTAGAATATATTAGATCCAATAAATTCAATTTCTGATGATTTAAACTATTGTGTAGTTATAATGTTTCTAGAGTAGTCAATTTTATTGCAGCGTAATTATATAGTTCTAATGATTTTTTACCTACATTCTCTATTTTTTTTTGTACAGAATTTTTGATAGTTAGTTTTATTTATAATTTTGCCATTGCAAAAACATCGTGATGGAGATATGTTCTAATTGGAAAAAGTTAAAAGCGCTGCATTAAATAAGTTTTCAGAACATTAGTGACTAAATTTTAAAAACCTAATCAATTTAAGAACTATAATAAATGAAGTAGATGCTGGCAGTATATATTTAAATCTTTGCTTTATATGTTTGTAGATATATTTAGAAAAAGATCCTCGAGAGAGAGAGGGGACCTTAAACTTCGAATAATTTCATCGGCTACCGAAAGATTACTTGAAGTGCATTACTTTTTGAATCTTCAAGATGAAATTAAAAATTTTTATATTACTTTCCATCTACATTTCATCCTCTTTTTTGGTTTGTGTCTTTTATTTCAATTTGTTATTTTATTTTTTTACACCAGATTTTACTTCAAAAAGCAAATCTGGCATTAATATTTCACCAAAATTCAACAACAGAAAATCCTTTGTCCCGAATGTTGCGTAGATGTAGAATTACAGAACAACTGAAATATACACTGCCATAAAAATTTGCGCACTAAGGAAGAGTTGTCAAAATAAAACGAATTTTACATACGTAAGAACAATGTTTATGTAATTGATTACAAAATCAAAACAAAAAGACCATTGTAAAAAAAATTGCAAATGAATGGAAGTTTTAGTACCCTGTTAGGGCACCTCTAGCATGAATACACAATGTGATATGGTCGCGTGCTAAGGCATACAACACCCGTATAAGGCTCTGCGATATCTCGTACCAGAGTTACTATTAAATGCGCCTCTAATTACACCAAAATCGTAGGCTGCCCAACTTGCAGATTCCAGATATGCTCGATTGGTAACAAATCTGGTAATCATGGTATAAATGTGGTGGAGACAGACTGGTTAAACCCTTGTTGCGTAGGGACGAGCATTGTCCTGTTGAAAATATTTCCTTCTGAAAGCCCTTTCCATGAGTGGCAACACATGTGGTTGAAGAATGTCACAAACATACCTCTGAGCTATCACGATGATCAATATTAAAGGTGACTGTGTGTCGTATACAATGGCACCCCATACAATCCCAACATTTGTGGGAGAGGTGTGCGAAAATAAAGTAAGGGCAGGATTGAGTAGATGTCAATGGTAATACATGTAATGGGTGCCGTGATAGCAACTATCCCTTATCCTGGCGTGGTACGGACTGATCTAGAGGCCCGTAGTGAAGGTGCTGCCTGCGAAGACTCTTAATGATGGTGAACAATGAGACAGTTGGCGCTGTGAGTGCGTATCGTGATGGTCTTCTTGATTATTGGTCTATCAAGGGCGTTCTGAACCTGTGTACATATATCTGTTTTGCCCACTGGCCCCGACACCTTCTCACATCAAAGTCAGAAAGGCTACTCGCAGACCTAACCATCCGCCACCCGGTTTCCATCATCCCTGTAATTCTTTTCCTCTTGAAGTCTGACAACTGCTCATATTGTCTCTGATTGCGGCGAATCGGCATCTCAAGTTAATAAGCGTCCCTCAGCAACAGATAAGTACACGTAAACTAGTTCTGCTTCCTGTTTCGTAATCCAAGAAAAATGAAGTTCAACGTCCTCTGGCAGCATTACGTAATGCGCAATCGTGCTGCATTTCTAATTATTTACATAATCTGCTTGGCAAGCATCTTCATACCAAGTTTAGTAACAATCCCACTCCTACTTCCTGGTGTGCAAATGTTTAAGGCAATGAGTGTATATACGTATATCAATTTATCTAATCTATATTTTAAAAAGAGCATATAATGTATCATTTAATTAACTATAAATGAATTAAAGTTATTATTACAACGCATTTATTTTTAAAATTTGCTAAAACTTTACAAAGTTGTAGGAGGTTTTTTTTTCTATGAAGAGTAGACTGGGGAAAAGATCTCGTATTTTTAATATGTTTGTGTATCACTAATAAGAAAAAATTAAATATTGAAGGACACAAATACAATAGTATACCCATAAAAATACTACAAATTTGTTTTATCAGAATAATATCGATATTTTTATTCGATATTTCTATAAATTCATTATTTTTCATCCGTAATTCGTTTAAAACTATTTAGTTCTGAGCATAACTTGCGATAGAGAACAAAACGCTTCATTGTTTTCATTTTTTATGCATTAATTCAGATACAGATACTCAAATGACATATTTTTATGATAGCCTAGACAGGCTTTAATGATTTTTCACTGACCAACACAAAAAAAAGGAGAAAGACAGATAAACGAAGAAAAACTATATAGTTCAGGCTTATAATAATATGTTGAATATGACCACGAATAATTATTAAATTATGGCAGGTCTGCGATGAATAAACTCTTTTTACAACTGCTAAGACACCAAGACAGAAAAATACATAGAAAATTTGTTACAATGTAACAAATTGAGCTTTTCAACTGTCTCTAGATGAAAGAACAAAAATCTGAAGTGCTGAGAAGTGATCGAAAGCGTGCCATTTAGACTGATGGGACTAAGAAAAAAAATTGTCATTTGTGTGTTTTTAATTCTATGTACGTCTCGATGTGTATTTATTTCGTTCAATTGATACAAATATTCCTTTGAATCAATACATAACAATGTTTCATGTTTTTTATTCTATTTGAGACCTTACTTTTTAGAAGTAATTTTATTATATACATTTAAGTAATGCCATGTATCTGTGAAAAATATTATTTATTTATATATGTAGATGCAAAAGGTTCTTTCTGATTTTCATTGAACGGACATTCTGGTTTAAAAAAATATGTCTTCTTCGATGTGTATTTTCATTTGTATAACCCAGGGGTCAGAAACCTTTTAGCTGTGGCATGCTAAACCAATGTACCAATATGATTCAGCGTGTTACACAGTAAGATAATTCCTGCGGAAATGCATACGGAGTTAGAGAATAAAGGTCAATAATATAGAAAGAGATTTACAGTTTTATTATATATGTTTTGCACCTTTTAAAGATATTAAACAAAAAAATATAACTATTTCACCAACAAAAATAAAAAAGATGTACATATATTATGTATTATTAAACATATGTATTGAAATAAGAAATACACAACATAAAATATAAGTACTTCCTTTCATTATAATTAAAGAAACAGAAACAGAAAAATTTTAAGGCGAACCTTATGCTTGCGCAACTGTACTTTCATATTGCAAAATCAGAGGTATAATGTGGAACTTTCGATTTGAAACAATTTTCAACATTCAGTTGTTATACAATTTCTTTGCGGACTCGAAATATTTTTCATATGAGGAAAAATTTTTTATTTAGATATGTAAAACCAAAAATGGAAAGCAGAGTGCATTCAATTTTCTTTCTTCAAACAATTCAATCTCTTCAGCGATGGTATTCCATAATTTACAAAATGGCTGTAAAATTATCTTTGGAGTTATAGTAGAGGTTTTTTCATATTTACGTAAACGTTCCTAATTCTGAAAATATTTGTCAAATAAGGTCCATTACAAATTTATCAACTTCCATCTACTCACAGATTAACAAATTTGTAGAGTAGTGATGAGTGCCACTGAGAGTTGTACCACGTCCCGGATGTGGCATGCGTGCCATAGTTTGCCGGTACCTGTTATAACATATCTATATTGCTCAGTTCCCATTTTTGATACATTTTCTGAAGATAATCCATGAGAAAAGTCAGAAATGTAAATGTTTTTTAAGCATTTTGACACGAATAATTTTCTTTAATGAAATTTATTCTCTTTCGAATGCGATTTATTTATTCAGCACAATTTTAAATAGGATTTGAATTATTTAATACTAGCTGTTATACCCTTTCTTCGCACGGGTGAATTGAAAAAGTAAACAATACAGATTGAAGGATAAAGAAACTTTTAATGAGTTAATTTTACGTGAATTGCATATTAAACAAAAAAAAAAGCTTTTTGCATATCTCAGTTGAATAAAAAAAAAACCTGCTTGTTAAATTTTAAGTCTGTAGCTAATAAAAAGGAATTTCTTTGTTTATCACTCCCCGTAACTGTCTTGAGGGTAGATTTTTGAAAATACCTTCTTAAGATGATCTCTTCTCAGCAAAAGTAACATATTGTGACAAATTTTGAGTAATGAATGCTTAAAATAGTATATATAATTTATATCTGGAAGTATAATACGTTAATATTACTTTTTGTTGTATTTATTTTATGTTAAAATTGTAATCAGCCTCACACTCCGCCTGTTCAAGCTTTGGCAATTCCTGGAGCCTGGCGTAGACAAAACAAAATGCAAAGTTTTACTTCACACATAAAAGATAGGTATATGCTGTCGCGGGCTTTTTTGCAGATGGCAGAACTTTTTCCTACTTACTTGACAATTATCGATATATTTTGGACACTTCACACGATATCTTTATAAATTATAGCCTATGTGTTATTCCGATGTATAAGCTACGTTGTTGTTAAGTTTCATTACAATCCATTCAGTTGTTTTTGTGTGAAAGAGTACCAAACATCCACACAAACTTTCACTTTTATAATATTAGTAAGGATTAGTCTCTCTTCATCAGTTTTCATTTGTTTTAACAAAAGAAATCCGTCACTTAGTAATTAGAATTCATACAAATATTTCACTGAAATATATGTTTGCAGTAAATGATGGAAAAGCGTAAATATTTTTGCTACAGTCCTAAATTTCATGTCTATCTACAAGAAACAAAGATATTTATTTAGATATAAAGATAATTTAAGTATTACCATTCAGAAGAGAGCCCTTAAAAATGTTTTTGTACTAAAAAAGATAACTTAAGCTTTTAAATATATTTCCTTGGAATATATTTAAATCTTTATCGCTTGTTATTTTATTACTACTTAGATTTAACTAATAATGAACTGTACGTTTAATAAGATAACGTTTATTTAAAAAGAATGTGAAAAGAGTAAAAAACAAAATTGATCTCACTCAAAGAAAAAGAATGCATTTCCATATAAAAGATGGATTGTAGACAATATATACAAAAAAATATTTCTTGATGTGTCTTTAAGTTGTCGAAATTCCTTTTTGAAATGATAAAAAGGATTTTCAACTGTTGATCCACTTATAGAGTGGAATTTCAGATGGAAGTTTGAAAAAGTAGGCTATGAATTACTAAAATATTCACCACATTAACTCACCAGTAATAGCTCTTCTGGGAAGAAAAATGATATGAGTCACTATAACACTTTATAGTATTTTTTGAATTAAAAAAATAAAGTATATTGGAATAAAAAAGATCCTACACAGCATTGGTAACATATCACTACATTTTTTACTGTTGCAATCATTTAGAATAATGAGATCAAGGATAATAATGTTCCTTCATTATATATAAACATATTTTTTATTTTGATTTGAATTATTTTAAAAATACTATAGTGGATAGTATTATCTTCGTTTAATATAAAAAAAAAAATATTTGTTGACTCTGGTGGCTTAAAGGTAGCGTGCCAGCTTCGTAAGCTTCAATCTCGGCTGGAGTCAATAGATTTTCTGAATGTGAAATTCGTAGGCACTCATGTCATGTGATTATATGGCATGTGAAAGATCCCTTGAACATCAATTTGGCTCTGGTACTCTCGGAAAAATTAAATCATGGCAATTTTTAGCAGAATCGTGGCAAAATTTAGTCCTCGAATTAAAAAATTAATTCAAGCATCCCAATTTGTTAACGAGGCTACCACTAGATAGCGCGACCATGAAATGGCTCTCGTTAGGGGACTTGCCCTGTCTGCAAAGACTAAGTTGCTAAAATGCAGCTCCATTTGGGAAGAAAATATATCTATGAAGAAGTTTGTTTATTAATGAGTCATCTGTCAAGTTTTGCATGTTCTCAATTACTGGAAGTAAAACAATAACATCAGAACGTAGAAAATTATTGGGATTAATGATCTAGCAAGTAAGCAAATAATTGTGGAAACAAATTTTCAATGACACTTATCCAAACAATTTAATTTCTAACATTTCTTTAAGAAAAGTATAATTTCTCAATCTGTATTAGCTTTATCTTATAAATCAAGGGTTTTTAAACTTTTTATGATGGTTACCCCATTTTTTGAACAAAAATTTTCTGCGACCCCATAAGCATTGTGCTAAGTTTACACTTTCTTGGATGCATTTACATGTGTTTTATTTGTAATATGTTATTGTTTTGTAGTAATAGACATCTACAATAAGTTTTTACTTTGAATATAAAAATACAGAATTTTAATTAACAAAATAAAAAACGTTATATTACATTATTACATGGGAAATTGTTCATAAACTAATCTGTTTCTTAAATGTAATCCTTTTGAATTCACTTCTGAGATCCTTACCTTTTATTAACATAGATTACTTTTAAATACGTTATTAAATCTTGGAATAATAGTCGAAACCATCGGACGAAGTTTAGTTTATTTACGTCACAGCTATTAATTACAGTATATGCACTTATATTGAAGTTATTCATAATATTGAGTATTTCATTAGAGTTCAGAATATGCTATTTGTGAGGAAGGAGGCAACACGAGACCGTTCTCTTTGGTGTTTTCAAACGGATTCCCTTTCTGCCCTCTTCGGGTTTGGGTGGTCACCCTTTTATTCTCGAATTGCATTCTGCCTCGTGGAAGGAGTGGGGTTTTTCTCACGGTCAAAGGTTGCCGGGGCGATGACAGAAGACAGGATGCCACAATATTTAGGGGTGCACGTATGCATAGGAATGCTGTTATCCTATCCAAAAAGCAGCCAATTTTTCAGATGTGTGATGCGAATATTCAACAACTTCCACACTATTCTTTAGATGAGATCGATACTCTAATAAGAATCTAAATAAACAATTAAATTATTATTTTTAATGATTAACGAACTACTTTGTGCAAAAAAAATATATCAAAAATCCTAAAATTTGTGGTGACCCCGGCTGCAAATCACGCGACCTCATTTGGGGTCGCATTTCCTAGTTTAAGATACTATGTTATATAGGATAGGAACGTGTGTACTGGATTTGTATTAAAATCTCTTGAGAAATACGTCTGTGGCACGAACTCAATACTCTTATCCTTTTCCGATGCTCTCGTAACCGTAAATTTACCAATCCATTAAATTTTGTTAAATTCCTTTGAATTTAAAATTACATCGAGAATCACCCCTAAAGGAATAAAAAAATGCAGAAAAAAGATAAGAAATGGAATATGGTAATCTACGTTTCTAAAAATTTCAATGCGCTGTCACGCAACACTTCAGCAAACTTCTGTCGGAACATGGACAAGTTTATTTAGTTTATTTTCTTTTCCGAGAAGAAAGTAAGATGGAACTTTATTTTCCTGTTACCTTTCCGGAAAGAATCGCATGAGGATTCCGAAGTCGGAAAAAATACTTCGATGCAATTGATTTCAATTTTTGTAAAAGTTTTCCTTTCCATCTATGTCGTATTTTCAGAAGTTCCGTAAAATTTCCGAGTTTTTAAACACTTTTTTGAAGTTTAACCTCAATTTTCTACCTTCAAAGAAATATGAATATTTTTCCTCGATCTCATAATTCTAATATAAATGACTTATAGAAGTTTTTGGTCTCCCAAAGCTGAATTTTGAATTTAACATTAAGAAAGATACATTTATATATATTATCAAGTTTAGATTTCGCAAGCGATTATATATTACTATTTAATATAATATTCCTCAATCTCAATTAATCAGAATTGTACTCTTATCGTTTTCTATTTTATTTTGTTTTGTTCATGTATTTTCATTCATTTAATCACAAAAACGTATTAAGGTATCCGACTACTTGCGACAACTTTTTTTTTTTTTTTTTTTTTGAAAAAATGGAGATTTGAAGATTTTTTTTATGATTTTTAAATTTATTTAGTATATTTTAAGGAAAAAATCCTAAATTTGAAAACAGAAAAAATTTTACTATTTTTAAAATGAGAAAGAAGTGGTCAAAATGAACAAAAAATTACATAACCCGCTCTGTACAATATTTTAAAATGTGTTACTTTATTATTCGTGTTCGAAATGACCTTCAGGATAAGAGATATTTTAATTTTTACAAAAACTAAAGCACTATACATTAGTGATTATATAAAATTGCTTAAAAAAACAAGAATTATATTCATACAAATGACTAAATTTTGATATAAAACAGTAATTGCTAAATCTGAAGGTCAAACACTTCTACTGTCACATACACAATATACACAAAAAATTTCTGCAAATTATTTTCAAAATTTTTGAGCATTCGTTGACCCTGTTTGAGTTTTTCGAAAAAAAAAACACATTTCGAGTAAAACGCATTTTAAAGTTTGACTTCTTGTGTAAAGTTATAGCATCTGCTTTTACTAAAGCACTTGTAGTTTTTGTTCTAGTGAATGGAAAATAAAAAAAAACTTGGTATTTTTATGAAGCTAATAAGATGGCCTATAAAATAAAATCATAAAAAAATACTTGTCAATTTTTGAAAAAAATCGTGTTTTTAGGTTTTTGGGTAACTTAAAATTTTCTTCCAAAAAAAAAAAAAAAACATCAAGGCTTACCAGATTTTTATAAATTGGGTTTATGATTTACAACTGATTGCATTAATTATTTTTTTCGGTCATTTTAAATATGTCTTATCAGCAAACAATGCAAGCAAACAAATTTAATGCATAGAAGAATGGGTTTCTTTTATCACTAATTAGAATATTGAGTATTTATATTTCTTACATCAGAATCAAAAAATTTCTTCAAATGATTGTTTCTCCAATAGATCATGTTAATTTTTTTTTTCATTTGGAATTTTTAATTCTATTTGAAATTTAATACTATTAGTAAGAAGTAATTAAAATTTTTTTTAATGAGTTCCTTGTTAATGCGGTAAATGCGGTTCAATGCGGTAAACATCGCTTTTTATCAGAAATCTAAGTCAAGTAGTTTAATTTGTACTGCTTCACATTTCCTGTCCTATGTTTCATTTAAAATTCATTCTTTTCGTACGCTTTAACACACGTACATTTTGATTTTTTTTTTTTTTTTTTTTTTTTTTTAAATTTTAAAATTATAATAAAAAAAAAAAATTAACTTACCCTTTCATTCCACAGGGAAAAAAGAGGGAGAAATAAAAAATGGTAATTTCTTTTCCACCTTTGCATCTCAAATCAAAACCACGTGCATCACGTGCAGATAATTAAATAATTAACGTTACAGTTGTAATACATAAGATAATGTATTCTATAACGTACAAACTATATTTTAAATGGTGTCAAGGTTTCGAAAATCGTACCTCATTTATAGTACTGCAATATCCGTGACTTGAATATTTTAAAGTTATGTCTAAATACTAACTCTACAAAATAAATAATTCAGTACGATTAGAACAAATAAAATAAATTACAGGAGATATATGTATATAGTTTATTTATCCTTATAAAATATTTCGAAATACGCTACGAAATATGCACATTAACTATCATTTTTATGTCTTCTTTTCATGAATAGATAAAACCCTTAGAGAAATTACTTCCTTTGATATCTCCTGATCCCTGAAGATTGTGAGAAACTGAAGAGTTTCCTAATTCTAGAAGAAAGTTATTTCATTATCTGAATCTTAGTACTAGAAGAGAGAAAATACTTTGGGAATAGCGCAACGGAAACATAGATTATCGATAATAATTACCTGAACATTTATAATGAAACAGTAGATTTAATGTAGCTTCTAGCACTATTTTATTATTCCATATTTATGCCTTTTACTTTGGACTGTAGGATATCTAAAAGGAATTAAAGAGAAAAGTATCCATGAGGTAACTGAGGTATTATTTTTATAATGTGAAATGTTAATTAAAATTGCAGAATGTTAATTTTTCATTTCCTGTTGTATTTTATATTTCATTTGGACTCTATGTAATTTTCCAAGCTCGTGAAAACACTCAAATCTATAACTTTAGTACTTTGTCAAGATTCCATTTATATATCATTTAATTTAGTTGCGGTAATGCTCTTAATGCACATTATGTTACAGTTTCTAAAGGCAAAAAGTTAGATTTAACTGATTGGTGCCATTTAGATCCTTCTCCAAACATTACTAAGGTATCCGACTAGGTTAAAAAAGTATTTTTTGACCAAAAAATTGGATTTTTTTTTTTTTTTTTTTTTGTGATTGACTTTTATTTATAAAATTATCAACACTTACAAAATATAGGTAATAATAAAGCTTACAGGCACTAAAATTTTATAAATTTTAAGAATAAAGAAAATGCACGTACATTAATGGTAACTAAAGATTATTTTGAGTACTAACTGTAACGAATTCCAGACCTATTCTAAAAATCTAGGTGGCAACGCGGACTGATTCCAAGTACTGTGCTTGCGCGAGTGGCAAACCAGATGATTCGGTGTTTACCTCTCCACAAGAGAGATCGTTTTGAGCTCCGCCAGGCCCAGCAAGCTGAGTGTGGATATTTGAATTCCGGTGACTGTCTCGCAACGAGTATACGGTAAGCTCTCCCAGTGATCTTTGTGAGAAGATAATTCAGTGATTGGCTCTCAAAGAGAAATCTGTGAGCTCTACCAAGTAGCTTTACGTGAAAGTTTTTGCATATGCCGGAGGCAGATGGGTTGGATGCCCTCCTGGCACATTCTTTAGTACTTTCTCTAAAATTCATTCATTCAGACATCAATTAGAATTGCTATTTACCTAAAACGTTTTCCAAATCGATACAAATAGTTGTGTCTGTGTGTCGTCCTTTGCGTTTGTACGTAAACCATCAAAACATCAATGAAGTTTCATAAAGTGACAAGGCTAGGACATTACATAACCAGTAATTTCTTATAACTTTCTAGTTCTTGAAAGGGAAGGAAAATGATATCACTATAAAGTTCTTCAACAGTACTGCCGACTTCTTTCCTAGTAGAATAATTGAGAAATATTCATAGACTTTGAAGTCAGGTTAAAGGATTCAACTCAGAAGTCGAGTATTTCCTCTTCTAGAAATATCACTGGAGACAAAATAAGAATATAATACGTTAAATGTGACAGTAATTGAGGTTCTTGTTGTATGATAGAAAAAAAAACGTAAAAACATTTTCTTACTTGTATCTTGTTAAAAATAATTAATAGTATAACTAATAGCATTACGACAATAAAAAAATAAAACAAGAACTATACTCTACCTAAAAATTATTTCGATATTTTCATTGAAGGTCTCAATCTATATAATTTTTAATCATATATAAAAAAAAATGTAGCAAATTATTTCGAAATTGCAACCTCTTCTGTGAATGAAAGCAGAACTATCATAAGTAAGTGACAACGTAATATATTCCAAAATGATTTCCAATTGAGTATGAATTGGACAGTTGTGTTTCAAACAATCTATGATCTTCATAATATACTAGAACTTGGGAAATACATTCACGCTTTATAATCCCCAAAATAGCTTCATTCATTTCTCTTTATTTGTATCCATGATCTCGAATAAATGTTTGATTTCCTTGAATCTTTGTGAAAGTTGTAAGATTTTAACTGATCATGAAAACACATATTGCAAATATCATGATATGTAAAAGCTGCCGTAAATAGATTCTTTTGAAATTAAAACTTTATAAACTCAGTGAGTTTTTATTATTAGTAATTATGTGATGAAAATATTATTCCAGATGATTTTATAATGAAGAAAAAACTTAATTTTTTTTTTCTGAGAATTGCAGTTTAGAGGACATTTAATCACAGCCTTACTTCATATTACTTAGTGGGCATGAATCTAAGACCCTGTCCCCGCAGTTCTAGTTAACCACAATAATTAATTATTATTTCTAGTACACACTTAATTTAACTGCATTTTATCTGAAGTGAATACAAAAAATAAGGGGAAAAGTTCCAAAAATTGTATGTCGATTCAATGTAGTCATCATCATTTGGTTACTGCTCATAAATTAACCGCAGTACTTTGATGGTCATTGTGGATTACGACAAAAAAAATAGTAGCAAAGCTTATGTTGAATAATCATAAGGAAAATGAGTGGTCAGTTGCTACCAAGCCAAACTAAATTAGTTAACATTCGGATTCCATTTGAAATAAAATGTCATCAAAAATCATCCTAAGAAAACCTAGAATTTTTTATGCTAAATTTTATTTTTTTTTTAAGTTAAAAATCCTACTTCAGCTATTTTTAGCCCCTGGTTTTGAGTATTGTAAGTGTACTTGTAAGTAACGTCAAGTTCTAACTAATATTTGATTATTCAATATGATAAATTGCAATTCTTAATTAAAGAAATATTAATCCTCTTGAAACCTTTTATATGCATATATCTAACATTATTTCTTTTACACTTGTATAGTAATGTTCCAGATTTTGTTTTCTTTTCGTGTGTGAATAAGCAGAAGGGTTAAGATATCATTTTATGTTCTTTTCTTGTTTTTCAGTGCAAAACATAGGGATTTCACAATTGAGCAAGAACTTTTTCAATTCTCTTCTTTATAAGTATCCTTCTATTTTCATTTTTTAAAATTCGAATTCCACATACTTTTATCAATGATTTTAAGGGAATAAAAAGTTATACAGTATAATTGATGTGTTCTGTTCTGTATTTCTAACGAACTGTAACAAAAGTAAAACTTCATTTCTGCTTTTGTCTATATATTTTTTT
>BMAV01001962.1:132029-155265 GCA_019973955.1 Trichonephila inaurata madagascariensis | reverse complement strand
GTAACAAAAGTAAAACTTCATTTCTGCTTTTGTCTATATATTTTTTTCTGTAATGGTGCTGCGTATTGGTATTTCTACCTTTGCAGACCTAGTACATTCCCCAGAAGCTCATATCACTTTTTTAGTGCAGCATCATGTAGGCGATACTAATTACCACTAGTAATTTTAACACCTAGTTTCTTCCTCAGAGGGAGGCACCTGATCTCTGCCGATACGAAATTTGTACTTAGGAATTTAATTTTGTCGAGAGCATCCAAACCAAATGGACACACAAGGGATCTTTTTCATGCCGTATAATCATACGACATGGCTGTGTGTGTGTTGTCGTTTTTCTGCATCAGGAAAATCTACCGACAAGGTCCGGGGTCGATCCCGCAACCTTAGGTACAGAAGGCCAGCGATAAAACAACTACGCCACCCAGCCGACGCTTTTGTGTATATACTCATACATGCATTAGACTAGTTGATTTCTATTTTCTTGAAGATTTATTTGACGCTAAAATATTTTCAAGCAATTTTTAACTAGATTATTCAAGTTAAAAGGAAGGCTTCAGATTTAACGTGTAAACTGGTTTGACCGTACACCGTACAAGCTACCGAAAGCTGTAGCCACAACCGGTTTGCCATTACGCTGTACGCGGGCCCTGATATTTTCCTCTTTGTATCTTTGTTTTCTTTTAGTTCTTATAATGAGCGGTTGTGTTTTTAAGGAATGGAATTTGTCCATGGCACTGAAATTCTTCTTCCCATCAGGGATTTTTTTTTCTGATGAAAGCCGGAATTTTTGTTTGAAGGCAAAGATTTTATTTAATTTAGATTCTTCAAAAGTTTCGATAAGGAACAGGGATCGACAAGACAATGTGGAGTTTGTTGCATGAGAAGAAATAAAAATAGAAAGATAATCCAAAAAATTGGATATAATTCGGCTTCGATTGCAATGTCAGACTTAGTATTACACCATGCTTGAAATTGGACAAAAAATTTGCTCACACACAAAATCCTCAATCATTTGAAAAAGAGGTACGAATATGAAATTTTTTTGTAAGTCTAAGGTAAATTCTTTTTAGATCTATGAACCACATTCTTCATATCAGCATGCAGAGTGTACTTATAAAAAGCAAACATTCAGGGGCTGTGTTTTGCAATAATTATAAAATAAGAAATAATAATTTGAAAATTTTTCTTCCATTTGCACAATATGTTAAGTATTATGCTTGCTTTTATGCAAAAATGTGCCTCTTTTTGAAACATAATAGGCCAAAAACTGGTGTGTGTGTGGAGGGGGGGTAAACAATTCAGTAAAATACTTAGGTTACAAGGAGCTATATGAAGTATAAGATAATGATTTTAAATTTAATTAAAACCAATTGATGTAAAAAGTCTTTTTAGGCAAAATAAAAATAGAGAAGCTAAAGTATTTTTTTTAAAAAATAACACAGGCTTTGTAAAACAAAATAAGAGATTCATTCACAAGGGAAATCAATATTTAATTTATTTAATATTTCTTGGTAAAGTCAAAAAAATTTTCAGCTTTTCCCAAAGCAAAGCAGTTTTGATAGAAATTTTAAAATTGAGATATTATCAAGACATTGATAAACGAAATTCAGCTTTTCCTTAGCAAAAACCATTTATTTTAAAATAAAATTTAAGAACCAACGCAAGAAAAAAGAAGATATATTTTATGGATCAATCTTTCTTTAACCTTTTTTTCTTTAAGAAAACAGCTTTCTCACGTTCTCCTTCTACAAGACTTTATTGAACTATCATATGACGCAATTTTTTCTTACCTTTTCTAAAAGCAGTTTGTAGACATATTTTCTTCTCTTATGCCCTTCATATATTTTTTGAATGGTAGTGGAAGTGGAATCGATGTAATATTTTCTTTCGACGTTTTGATAAGAGTACGGGTTTTTGTATGAATTCATTTCCTTTAAACTGAAGTTTTTCTGAACCAGATAATTCTTATTTAAAAGGAAATGCAAAAATAATTGTTTAAAAGTATTGTGAAATAGTGTATAACGAAACGCATTTTGAATATTTTCCTTAAATAACTTTATTTACTGTAATTCGTTATATGAAAGAAAAAAAACTATTTCATGAATTCAGTTAGCTTTGAGTTATTAATAAAACGTGTTACTAATTTGCTATTAAATAAAATTTAAAAACGAATTTTAAATTCGTTTTCTACATGTTCTATGTTTGATATTAATAGTGTTTGGTTTTTGAAATTCGTTTTTATTATTCGGGTTGAAATACATTTGGATATTTCTTATGCCGTAGCATTATTGGAAAATTAATAGAAATTATTAAAAGAACATTATAAAAATTAGTATCGAATAGTGTTAATTTTATATCTTAATCATCCTTAAGAGATAAGTTGGTTTGCAGGAAATTTAGAAAGTTAATTACAAATATATAATACGTTACATACTTTGACTTGAACTTCTTTCACTTTCGTAAGCTTTTAAAATAAATGAATATTTTAAAATTTTATACCAGCCGCCCATCCACTATAGTGACACTGAGTACTCTGCCGTAGGGCTTGGTTTTGAATCCCGAAGAAGGCATGGATGTTTGTAAATGATTCCTTTGTTGCATGTAAACTCTAAATATTCTTCGAGCCGTGTTCCTCTCTTGAGGTTAGTGGGAGTGGAAGAGAGATTAGAGTCCCTTGAACACTCCTAAGGTGCCTTCCCTCAAAATTAGAGTACCAAATCGTTCTGTCACGTGTTTGATACTCAAAGCTGCGTCTTACGTCAGAAATGAAATCTAGTCCATGGCCGCGATGAATTTCGGGGAATCGATTCTGACTTCACTCAACCAGGTCCCCTCAGGGGGCTCACCTTCTTTAGGTGGGTACGGGTGTCACAATCCCGAGGTACCCTAGTGATCTTTTCCTTTTCTCAAGGGGTTTACTATCTTTGGCAAACACGGGTGTCACGACCCCGGGGTGCCCCAGTGATCCTTCTCTATTTTCGACCCTCCATCTTGTCATCCAATTTATTCTTTTCTTCTTTTCCCGTCCAGACCACAGACCTATGAATGTTTGGCGCAGTATAGCCAAAACTGTCTCTTGTGCCATAAAACACCAAACTCAGCTCACTCAACCAGGTGGCATTTGTTACTACAACAAATTGAATATCAGAAAAGGCATATACTTGTGTATTAACTAAAATGCATACAAAAAAAAAATGCTTTTTTATGATAGACTTTCGTATGTTAATGGAGTTTTTTTTTTAAATAAGTTTTCGTATTATTTCAAATCAACATTAATTTCTGAGTTTTTAATTTCCCATTTCAGTTTTTTTTTGAATTTTATATTTCAATATTTCAATGAACCCAAACGGTTGATTCTTTTAGAAAATTTTTAAAATTTGAATTAAATCAGAAACTTCTTCAAAAAAATATGCAATTTAATAGCCTAAAGAAGAAAATCTTTTAAAAATAATTATGATAAATGAGTGAGAAAATTTTTCCAATTCTAAAGGAATTCAAATAATTAAATTATGTCTCATAAAAACATCATTGAAACATTCAAAATAATAATAAAAAAATTTCCCAGCTGAATATATCTCTTTGTATTTCTAGATTATGGAAAAATAGTGATACAATTAGTTCTTGTACGATATTAGTCTTCATAAAAGCACTTCATTTTAAAATTTACACAGTACCGTTAAATTATAAGATATTTTAATTAAAAAACGCACATTTAATAAAATTTCGGTTAACATATATACGTTATTTTAATCAAAAATTAATTTTTTTAATGGAGAAGGAACAAGAGTAATTTCTTTTCATATACACATTGCAAAATTAGTTTTGTTGTATTAAAAAATACGTGTAATAAAATATAAGAAATCGATAGCATTTCTTATATAAACACACAACCCATTCCTTACATTTAATTGTATTTTATATAATTAATTGTGGAAACAGTTATGATGAATAGGTTCTCCAATCCCCCTCTCTATTTTTTATTTTTAAAAATGAATTAAAAAATCAGCAGAAATTAATAAATTAAGATTGAAATATTGTTATAATAAAATCTAAAAAAAAAACAATTTTAATCATGTTTCAATGATGCGTTCTTATTTATTCCGAGATAATTAAATTTGAGATCCGAATGCAATTTTGTAATATGTTGTAACATGAATGATATAAAAATAATATTTATTCTTCCATAATAATATTTTAATCCGTCTTTTTGATGATTGACTTTTTGTTAAGTGAAATATGCAACAAAATTTTAAAAATCTTAGCTTTTTTTTTTTACAGCAACACCGTTCAATATTTGCATTTAATCATGTTTAATACTTTTAGAGTAGAATTCTGTAAATAGGATTTTAAATTACTTTCGCTCAAAGAAAATTTTTAGTTTTCAATGCTTCCAACAAATTAGTCAAACATTTTAAATTATGCACGTTCTTAGAATTTTCGAGGTTAATGTAAAAAGATATGTGTGTACGACATTAGTATGCTCAAATACTTCTCATCAAAATACTCACGTCCCCTTTAATTTCATCTTAAGTGTTTATTAAATCTCGAATTTATTTAGGAATTAGCAATTAGAACACTTTATTTCAATAAAGTCTAGGTTCTTTTGCGTTTTAATACTTTTTTTCATCGGCTCTTCCGAAAATTTCTCCCACTGATCTGAATGAAGCTAGAAATGTGTTTAATCCTTTATTCTCAGAAAAGATTTTTAAAACGTGGTCAGCGAAAAATGAGCCAAAAATAACCCAGACATATATCGATCAATAAAAAAAGTATATTCTTCCAAATTCAGCAATATTTCTCATCTTTATCCATAAAAACTTCTAATTAATTCAAATTTGGCTTACTTTTCATTTAAAGCCGCGTTATTTCGCAAACATGGGAATTTTTTTTAAAAAAATTCGAATTCTTTTATACATATATGTTAGAGATACAAAAACTAAATATTTAATTAATATATACTAAAAATAAAAGTAATTAATGTACTCCCTTTTTTTAATTGAAAGCAAATTGTTTTTTTATTTTTTATTCTATTCGGTGTTTTTGGTAATGAAAGCAAAAATTTACTTGATGCAGGGAATCACATAATTTATATATCCTTAACAATTTCTTACAGATTATTTTTATTTTTTATTTTTCTTCTGACTGCGCTATATATATATTTTTCAAACCACCATGCGAAGAACGGTTATACTTGCTAGCGTACTATACGAAACACACAAACACATATATATATATATATATATATATATATGGTTCGTATGTGTATATTCTATCAGTGGCGTAACGGAAAATATTAGGGCCACCCTGCAAACTCAGGTTTCGGGCCCCAAGCCCAAATACGTACTTTGCGTCAGTCAACCTTTGGGGCCCCCTAGAGTTCCTGTCTCCCCTTCCGCCGCAATGCAGGGGTTTTATGCGTCACGTAAAAATATTTAGAAAATTTTACTTAAATATTCAATGAGCCAGCATTTTAAACTGAATAACTTCAATTTCTTTAAAAAGAATGAGCTTAACGCTTTTACAAAAAGGAAATTTGCTATGTTTTTCCATGATCATGTAATATTTCAGTTCACTCAGTAATTTACACTCTTACACAACACACGTCTTTAATATGGTGTAATTTGAGACAGATGCTCTCAAATATAACACTATCTTTATTAAATTATCTCTTTTGTACTGACTGCTTTTCTATATGGAGCAGATGTCTTTGGTATCGTTTTTATGACGTCTGTCATATCTTACCATCTTCCATTTTCTTTCAAAACTAGTTAACGATCTTTGACATTTTCCCTCATTGGCAGAAAAAAATTTTCTGGATAGGTAATTCTTGGACACGATGTTATTTCAAATCCAATATATGTCTTTCTTTTCATCGTCTTGCTAAAGTTATCCGAAGATATTCGTGAAGTAATGTAATTCCTACTCAGTATTATGAAGTTTTTTTTTTTTTACATTTGAAGTATTATTGGAATATATCTGGAATATTTGATCGGATTCCATTTGCGCGTACCATTTGTTTTTCTAATCTATAAAAGTAAGTTATAGTAATAAGTAACTAACATAAAGTTTTGTTGGAAGAATTGTAACTATTGGAATTTTTTTTTAAAGTTAACTCCGTTTTCTAAAAAAAAAATAAGTAAAAAATAAAAAAAGGGAAAATGTTTACTTAAGGGGAAGATATAAAAAGGGAATTTTGATAGTATATGGAAAATTTTCAAAAGGAAACAGAAATTAATCAAAAATTAACTACAGCTACTACTAAATGGGAACAAGGAATTAAAATAAAATGGCTTTCTTAAAATGTAGGTTTCTTTAATTTTGGCACTGGACTACATTAATTTATTTCCAAATCATCTTACTTAAATATAATTATAAGTACTTTTTATATATATAATATAACGGCGAATGTATGTGTCAGTTTGAAAATTTATATGAGTTGATCAAAAAAAGAATGCAAATAACTGGAGATATTGAATAACAAAACATTCCATTCTTCTTCAACTCTACTAAATTAAAACACGAAATTAAACGATTAAATCCAAAAAGATACTTATGAACATTTTTTTAATTAATTTTATGCAATACATTTAAAAATGTTTGTGGAAACCCCTTACAAGAATTTAGGTAAAACAAACATAATATAAATATTTCTGTAATGCACTTTTTTTTTAATTTTGTCTCTAAATTGAAATTTTTTAAAGTATTAAGAGATTTTCTTGTATCTTAATCCTCTGTAGCATAGCGTAGGCTGTAGACAACATACTGTTCGATCTCTTGCCAAATTCATAGAATTGATTTCATAGCGTAATCATACACTGTAGTAGTCCGTGGTCTATATTTTGAGCAAACGAAGTAGTGTACCAAAGCAAAAATCTAGACGGCGCTACTTATGGCGAATTGAAATTGATTGAATAGGCGTTTTCCTTTGGGCATCTGGACTGTAAAACAGTCCTCAATCCCATATCATGACAAGTCTTTGATGTTGGGCATGGCAAAAATGGTGGTTTCCATTCTGCTGAGTGGCATGACGGCGATTAGTCGAACGATGGGATTCGGGAGGCGTGGCTGTGGTGCTTCATCTGGGCGAAAAAGTTAAGAGTTTTTTTTAATTGGTCATTCAACTATTGGTATTTATGTAAAGTGCCCGCTGTCTGCGATTTAAAAAAGCAATGCTCAGAATTATTTCAAAATTGCTTTAGAAACTTCAATCTTTCGTAACATGTGCTACCGTACTATAAATTTTGATCCCTTCACTCAGTGTTGCCTCAAGGCAACACTTCCTGTTTTTGTAATTTTTTTCATTAATAATAAAAAGAAATTTTAAAAAATCCTGAAATACGTGTATTTTATGAGTGTGTTTTTATCTCAAATCCAAAATACAGAAAAATCTGAATTTATGAGTCGTGGGAGAAGATATCCACTCTCTTGTCCACCTAGAGATGTGAGAGGAAGGGACGGATAACTTGCCATATTCAAAAACAATCCATCTATTGATTTCACAAATAGCAACACTGATTCAAGTAATTTCAACGATAAGAGATGTTCTCAAAATAATCAATATGTGGATTAACCGCGAGATGAACGAATTATGAGAAGACTATAATTACCGATTCTTCTATTTCAGGATCAAATCTACTACCCCAATTATCTGAACATTAATTATACCTTAGTGATCAATCGTCACTTTAATTTTTTCACCTATCCATTATTTGAAATAAGACTATAAAGTTGAATAATACCTGATCAGTAGTAATCTATCCTATATATCTCCTCACTTTCTCTGTCTCCTTCTTTCTCTAACTCATCTTTGATAAACACGGGTGTCACGACCCCGGGGTACCCCAGTGATCCTTCTCTATTTTCGACCCTCCATCTTGTCATCCAATTTCTCCTTTTCTTTACCCGTCCAGACCACAAATCTATGAATGTTTGGCGCAGTATAGCCAAAACTGGCTCTTGCGCCATAAAACACCAAACTCACTCACTCACTCATTCTCTAACAAGAAAACCTAGACCAGTGGTGGCGAACCTTAATGGATCAACGTGTCATTTTTTCTAAAGAAATGTTTAATGAGATATAGACATGCCGTCATATAATTTTGACTTGTGATTATTGGGGGAAAATAATAAAACTAAATACTAACACAACTCAAAACTCTTTATTTATTTTGAAAGAAAAACACATTTTGCACTTTAAAGTATTAAATGTTTTAGTTATACGTGTAATTCAAATTAAAGTAACATTGGTGCGATTTCTGCCACTGCTGATTAGATGAAAAATTACTTATATTAGGATTGTAAGATGTTACTTTTAGCAAAATGCATGCTGAGTTGGAGTCATCTGCCAAACAGTTTCTAAGCGAGTCTTTAATGCTATTCGTCTATGAAAATAATGACTTGCAGGCGTGGGTAGACAAAAATATGGTTAAAATAGCGTGGCCCAGCTTCTTCAAACAATTAAATGCGTCTAGAATCGAATTCCATGTTTCCAAAATTTTATTATTAGCATTTTTACTTATATTGCTTGTTAATCTTTCTGTTTCAATCAATTCCAACTTTCTCCTTTTTTCAATAAATGTTTGAATTCATATTAAACTAGACTAGAAATGAATCAGTTGCATTTCAAAATTCTCAATTTCGAACTAATCGAATTGGGACAAGTTCAGTTTATAAGAGGATTTGGTACCTTTTGAACTACTTTCTTTCTTTATGTATTTAAAAATTATATTTTAATATTTTATATAACGTTTCTATTCAAGAAAATGATTCGAGATGAAATTTTTGATATATTATTCACACAGTTTTAAAAATTAAAATTTTTTGAAGAAACTTTTGAAAATTTCAAAATTTTACTCCTTTTGTAATTATTAATTTTTTGACCTGAAATTTTTTTATAATATTCTTATGGATGTTATAAACAACTTTAGGGATTGATTTTACAATAACTTAATCCGTTTTTGAGGAAAAAATAAAATGTTAATATGTATGCTAAAAATCAACAAAAAAAGCCAATATCTCTTACAGTTTAATTTTTTTTTAAAAAAAGTATTCAGTTTACAACAAAATGGATCCCTAATTTTGTTACATGCTTTATATGCAACATACAGGGAAAAAATGGAAGTGATTGGCAAATAATTGTGGAAGGAGTAGCCTTTTGAATTCACTAATGTTTCGAAAAACACAAACTGAGAAAAACCACTTTAAAGTTTATAATGCTGAAAAAAAATTATAATAAGCTTAAATAAACTTAAAATACCACTTTAATATATTAGTTATATCTTTTTCTTTAAAATAATTGCATTTTCGTACTTTTCAACTCATTCATTTTTATAAATGATAAATTTTAAGAAGGTATTGATTGCACAAGAAAATTAAAAGAAAAATTTAAAAATTTTTTTTTTTTCTGTCACGACAGAAAGTTTAGTTTTTTTCTTCACATAATATTGAAGTATTACATTTGTATGAAAAACATATCAGGAATAAGAACTGAAATTATGAAATTATTAATATAAAATGCCTTAATTCAAAAATTTTACATGCACACATTTCACAAAGAAGAAAAATTACATTATCGTATTGCCTAGGAAATATTCTACGTTATATATTACACATTCTTTTTTTATAGTTATTATTTCTCTTTATAAAATAGGTTTTTTTATCATAACATTTTTTTCTAAAAAGGAGTCGTGGCCGAATTGCCTAATTTGTTTTCAAATAAAGTTATATTCAACTTCTAACTTTCCGACATGCATAAATCATGTATCAATCGAAAGATAATAATGCAAAAAATAAGATTTAATAAAAATAAAAAAAAACGATAGGTCGGTCATTTTGGGGGTACAAAGTCCCCTTAAATGAAGTCACATCAGGGTACATAAAAAAAAATTGATCGTTTCCGATAATTCTTTGAACTGAGAAAATCTCTCTGAAAACTGTGACCAATCACTCGCGTTAGCTCGTAATACTTCATGTTCAACTTTGTTATTTTGAATTAAAATACAAACCGTTTTGATCAGTAGCGTGCCCAAAATATTGTGTCGCGTGCCTTTAATGGCACGCGTGCCAGTGGTTCGCCATCCCTGACCTATACTATATATAGTGGACCTAATTTGAATAATCAAATTTCTTCTTTAGAAGGTTGGCTGTGAATAAATACGACTTGATAGACCAAAGATTTCCCAAGAAGATTAAGTGATAACGGGTTTTGAAAAAATTCGAACAAAATAATATTCATGAATTTATATAATTTACAGATCTCTCATATTACAACAATTATCATTTATTTATTCAGAATAACATGGTAGAATTTCATTTGCTTTTATAAATATTTATGTAGGTAAAGTGATATTCCTTGAAATGTCATCAAACACTTCTTTTGCATTTAAACGTGTCATTCATAATTTTTCATGCAATGGGCAGTGTTCATAGAATTTTTTATTTAATAGAACTAAAGTACAAAAAGCAGTATGATAATTTTTATGAAAGTATAAAGAAATAATGATATTAAAAGTTTTAAAGTATATGAATAAATTTTTGTTTAAAAACACAAAAATAAAAAGAATACTGATAGCAAGTAATAAGTAAATCAAATTCGAATTAATCTCAGAAAGTTTCAGAACAACTTTTAATTTATTCGTTTCTGAGAATTCTTGGAATAACTAATCACACGTACTAAAAGTTTCCTTCATGACTGATGGACTTGGAAAGAACCAGAAAACAAACTCGCGCATAACTCATTATTCAACGAGAAATACGTTTTAATGCCGGAAGTATTTCTACGAATCACATTAAAATAAAATTAGTTACGGAAGAGAAGAAAGTACGTGTACAAATCGTATGAATGAAATATAACTATATTATATTTCTTAAGAAATAACACAATTTTTAATAATAGATGTTCATTTGGGCATTTTCAATATTACCCTTCGCTGAAATTGTAATTTTTATTTTTTTTATGATTCATGTTTTAATTAAATTGACAAAAATTATGTTTTATTAGTTTACCGTAAAATCCGGCATATAACGCACACATTTAACACAAAAAATAAGATAGAAATTTATGGGTGTATGTATAAAAATGATAGCTTTAAAAATAAAAGAAAGAGCTGAGCATAGAAAAAAAATTCGACTTCTATACTGATATCTGAATGGTTTTTTTTAAAAAAGAAATGGCATTCCTTATGAACTTAAAGGGTTGTAGTTCTAAAAGTATACCATTTTTTTTTTTAAATCTGAGAATAATACCTCGAATAAACTTCAAAACATAAAAGCATAGCGCATACATATTTTAGGTTTCTTTGTGAAAAACAAAGTACGCGTTGCGACATAGCCATCCTGTGATGACCATGTCGTGCCGGTTCCGCGTAAGCTAGAGGTGTGGGATTATCAAAATGATGAGACATAATAATTCTTAATACAACTTTTATTAAGAATAACTTATATTACTTAAATTCTAATTTGACAATTTTAATTAAAGTGAGAGTCAAGCCCAAATTAAATCACGTATTCAAGTCAGATCACGCAACTAGATCCTTTATCTCAATTATCATTAATAATCCTATGCATCTAATTACTTATATCTAATATTACCTTTTTCAGTTCTCCTTCCTTTACCTAGAAAATGGTATCTATAAACTTTATAAACGATGATTCCAACTTCTTTATCTTAGGCTTCTATTCTTTCCCAAAACTATCGGACTGCTAACTCTTGATCTGTAAGATTCACACTAAGCTTTGTCACGCTATCGATCAGAATGCTTCCACAATACTATCTCTGAGCCTGCCGCGCTATATCTAGGCTTGCCACGCTATATCTTATCATCAAAGCTTCTATCCTTTTATAGTATATCTCATTTACATATTATGCTCGTTTATCTTCTTGGTATTGGGTTGGAAAAGTTTTGCCATTAATCGTGGCCGTCAAAGAACATAGGAGTTATGTTAACAGAAAGACGCGAGAGACGTCACAGCGTTATACGGCGTATCAGTAGCGCACACAGGAATTTTTCAAGGGAGGTGTCCAGGGTCGAAAGTCCATTATTCTTGTATCATGCTCCTTTTGATGTATCGATTTTCGGGAACAAAAAACAGTAAAAAACTAATTAGTGAATAAATAATTACCATTAATTAATAAAATTATTCATTAATAACAAATATTTAATTAACTTTTACGTACTATATACTTAGAAATATAATCAATCGGGAAAAATAATCTAGGGCTTTGGGAGGGGTCCGTACCCCTAGGACACCACTGCGGCGTATGTATCGAAAAATGAAAAAATGCAGCTTGAAAGTTAAGGTTCACGTTACACTTCAAATTTTACGGTATGTAAATTTTGATGTTACACAATTATTTTATAATTTAATAAATAGATATTACATAGATTTGAAGATTAGAATTATATTGTTTTAACACACTGCTTAAGAAGAAACGACAATGCATTATTTTAAAGTTCTTTAAAAATATTGCTATGTCGCATTTTTTTTTATTTTAATATAACAGGTACTAGTTTAGATAATGTTTACAAAGATGTATTAATTATATGTTATTTATTTAAATACAATTGAATTAATTCTTTTTAGCTATACAAATATTACAATGTGTAAGATAAATTTTGGTAATGGCCTGTATGACTTTAAATATCATCATATACACATATGATGTATCCCCGCATAATATAGTTGTATAACATTTTATGAAATAATATTTTCTTATTATTATTATTGAATCTATATTATATAATGGAGTTTACAAAAAAAGAATACAATTTATCGAGTTTAATAAATGATATGACAAAGCACTCTTAATCCATTTCACCCAAAATTATTTTCTGACTATTTTGAATAAAGAAGATAAAAATGTGTTGGTTGAATATTAAAGGCTTAAACCAAAGATTTAGGTATTTTATTCAAGTCACAGAGGGAAAATTTCTCCCTTTTTCTCTTCCAATGCAATCCATAATTTCTGCAATAAATTTGAAAATTGTTTTTAAATTTGTAAAACATACTGAACTATAGGAGACAAGATTTTGTAATATGTTCTAGAACTTCAATTATTAAGTCTTGAATGTAATATATGAAAACTATTTGTAACATGAAGAGAGTGAGAAAACACCGCAGCGCTTTTCATATATATATAGGAACATAAAACTTTCGAAAATGCAGATTCAAAAACTGTTTTACTAAACACTTGATAGCATGTTATGAAAATAATGCAGACTCTCTGACACTGGTAAATAATAATAAAAAGAATGAATATATTATAAAAGTTTTGAAACTATAAAACTCTAAACAAAAAATTTGAAATTTGTATCATATTATAACCAGATAAATGTTGTAGTTTCTCCCTCTAGAATTATTCAGGTTTAATTTTTTCTACGTGAATTTCTAAAATTTATTAAAGAATATATGAAAATTGTTATAAGAGTTGTATACTTATCACAAAATTGAATACAAGGCAAACATAAGAATTAAAAAAAAGCAAATTAATTAAAATGAGTAATGTTTCTCTATGCCAAGTTTTCTTTACAGCTGAAATTAATTTTTATCTTCGTTTATCGTACAGATTCATCAAACCCAAAACATAAGTAAATGCCAACAAAATCAAAATTCCAAAAAATAACAATGAAGCATGAAATTAAATCAACTCGGTCTGTGCAACAGTAAAATATTTCTCGAAATACTCGAACTATTAGACTCTGAGAACCTTACTATAAATGATTAAGATATTAGATTTCTCTCTTCTCATTTCCATATTAACCTTGATATTAGTTTTCTCAACTTTATACCCTATTAATCTCCAGGACCCTGCCAAACTTCTAAACTAGGCCTAAAACTCAAAACAGCCCATCAGCATAAATGAGAGAGAAATCTCACCAAGATTTGGTGAGAAACCGGAATGAATATTGATTACACTTCGAAGAGTTCTCTCGTATCTTAAGCCTGTCCAAAATCCAAATCGCCGATGCAGAATATTAAGTCCTAATCTGATGAAATTTCCCGAAACGTTTCCAGTGAATTAACTTCAATTAAGGGACCTTTCTATTGGCGACTTCTGGTGGTCTGTGAGCCGCCGTCTCTGGCGACGTACAGCCTCGCTATCCATCAACGGAAAACCCGCTAAATAAGCATAAACTTCAAGTAAAGGAGATCTAGAAATCATACACGGGGGGTAAGGAGCTTTTGGATCGAAGTACAGAGGCGCCTTTTCGCTGCTTTCAGAAAGGTAGTGGCTAAATATAGCAAGTTCGGAGGCAGTCGTTATTTCCTTCACTGAGAAGGTATGGAATTATTGAAGCAGAATAAGCTAATTGTGTTAGGTTTCCAGATGGGATAATGTTAGAAAACAGGAATGCTGTATTGGATAAATGGCTTAATAATTAGGAATAGGATTATCCCAGTAAAACGTGGAATAAGTTGTACATAAGGATGAAACAGAAAATTAATGACAGTTTTGTTGCAATATTATTAATAATTGATTGTATATGTAGCTTGGTGATATTTTTAAGTGCAACAAAAAAAAATTTCAGCAATATTTATTGAATTTTTTTAAATGTGCATTATTTATATAATTTAAGATTAGAAAATATTTATTGGATCGCACAAAAGCTGACATAGAATTTTGAAAAAAATAAAACTTTTAGATTTATTTTAAAAGATTCTTCTAAATTAAAAACTATTGAAATTTGCATTTTCTTTGTTATTATCTTAATATATTTCTCGTAATGTTAAGGAAATAAAATCTCTCCTAAAAATATAATTATTCTAATTTAGGAAAGGTTTATCATCGATGTTCTAGAAAAATTAAACACTGCAAACTGCTTGCCATTAATTGTTTAAGTTAAAACATCTCTTTAAAACAAAAACAAAATAGTTAGCTTTAAAGAAATTTGCAATATATAAAAATTTAATTTCACTTTGTAAAAGAGATTAAAATTTTAAAACCATGATTTCTTTTTCTCTTTAAAAATATATATTTAACAACAGAATGATGTCTGGGGACATAATTATTTGTAAGTGATAATTATCTAGGGTTATTTTGGGAAGAAATAGATATTTTCAATTAAATTTGGCAACAGTATTTTATAATCAACTTAGCCGTACAAGATTTAAAAGATTGATATGGTGATATGACATAAAATTTAAAACTATAGAAAAGTCTTAGGAGTTTCGATATGTATACAATTTCTGTTCCTTTCGTGACTAATTTCTATGATTCATTTTTTAATTTTAGTAACGATGTGCTTGGATAGAAATCCTGCGAGATCACATGGTATTTATCACATATGTAGTGAAATCATTTGCACCATATTCACTACTCTAGCCTGAACATCCATTCTGTTGTCATGAGTGAATTTGTGAAATAAATTTAAGCAATTCTATAAAAAATTATTTCTTTTCATTCCTCAAATTACGTTTACGGTCTGTTTAAGCAAAAACCTTTTCTGTGATAACTCATTCGAAAAAAAAAAGTAATTTTTCAATTCCTACTATTAGTACACACTCTCCCTATATATATATATATATATATATATATATATATTGTTCAAGTTTTAAATCGTTAGTAAAATACTTTTTTTTCAACCACTCAAGTTCAAATACATTTTTGTAAACTTGTAGTGGATGGATGATATTTGATGTTAATGTAGTTTTTCAAATATTAATTTATTAATTAAATTTAATTAATTAATCAAAGGTTAAGAGTATTTCAGTTCATACTATTCCTCTAAATGGCAGCACCATTGGATAAAACAGCTTTCGTGAAATTTGTGATGAACAATTAATTTAACTTGAATAATCATACCCTTGTTAGATATCAGCATTCCTTTTACACTGGTTTTAAGATAAATTTTTACCTATTACATTCAACTTTTATTAAAAAATATAATTGCAAATTTAATGTGTTAAAAAATTTTTAATGTTAATTTAAAAGGTATTTCGCCACTTAATATTGTGATTCTGTCACATGTTTATATATATTTAAATTAATTGTAATTATTTGATAAAAAGTAACTAAAATAAAAATTTTCTTGGTTGACTTAAGTAGGAATTGACTTTAAAAAAAAATTTTATGTTACTTGTTTAACAAAAATCACAAACAAATGAATAAATATAACAGTAAAGATAGATTGTGATGACGTGTGGCCCAATATGATCAAAGCTAAACACTGTCGTTAATGAAAGTAGAAAAAAAAGGGGGGAAACTTGCTCATTTGATTGTGCAGTCAAATTCTTTTATAAAATCAACTGATTGATGCTCAAGTTGTCTTTCAAAAAATTCATTTTGTAGACCATTAGGATTGATAGACTTCTAAACTGAATGAGATTTAACAATAAAATATCGGAAATTGAAATCTTTCTGCGACAATTTTAAAAATGAACACCAAACCGTTTTCTTTTTGGCCTAAACTCTAATTTAAGTCTTAAAAAAAAATTTTTTTTTTAATTCTTTAGATCAGCTGTACTTAAACTGTGGTCCGCGTCACCTTTCTAAGGGGTCAGCGAATGTTTCTCACTTAATATTAAGCTTTCTCTCTTTTAAAGATTCTGAAAGGTCTCGTGGAAATATTACAAAAAAGATATATCATTCTAGACAAGAACACTAAATTGCCCCCAGTAAAAATGTTTACAAGAACATGTATTTTGGTAAAATTTATTAATTCAGGTTTGTTTTTTTTCAACTACATAACACAAACGTAATATTTTCGAAAAATATACAACAAAAAAAATATGCAAAGATTAAGAGCTTAATTCACATTGCCCGCCAATACGATAGCGATTGCATGCATCTCGAATTTCTAAATTGCGCCTACATTATTATAATTATTTTTTTTTCTCGTACTTTGATTTTAAATTTTTTGTAATACATATACATATATTCCATCTAGTACCCTTTTAAATAATATTCTTTAAATAACTTTTAATTCTTTGGTTCAGAACTAACGCATTATTCTTATTTGTTATCGAATAGCGATAATACTCTCTCCCGCCCGTTCTAACCAATCATGTCTCCTGTTAAAACGGAGTCACGCGACCTTCACAGTCGGTATAAAAGTGAAAGTTCTTTTGTGATCATGCTCTTTGTCTCCGTCTCGTCATCTTGAATATGTGCAAAAAGCTACGGCTATTTTATCCTTTGTGTTTTATGTATTTGTGTGCTTATTTTGTTTTTGCAACGCCTTTGATATTTCATGTGAAAATAAAGTGTAAAATGAATTCAGAAGAAGTTCTCCGTTTATTAAGAAACAACTAACATAAATAACTATCGTCAACTCTACATATAAGTAACCAACATAAATAGGCCTCGACTACGCTACATATATATATATATATATATAGCAAAAGCAGTCTTAGGACAATTGAAGAATTTTTAAATCACTCAGCCATGTGTTGGGAGTCAGGGAGGGATGTTCAAAATCTTGGGAGTGAGTCCACGATGGGAGGAGGCCGCAGTGATTGAAAGTTTAAGAACTGCTGCTTTAAATGGTCATAAAGTATGTGATATGGTTGATCTTTGTCGACCATATCGTGGGGTTTCATCGTAAGTTAGAGGTGTGGGATTCTCGAAATGATGAGACATTTTATTGACTTTTATTAAGAGTTTAATTTAAATTACTTATATATCGAACAAACTTATATTAAATGAGAATAAACCAAAACACGTAGCCGTAGTTAACAAAGATCGCGCAATTTGATCACTTATCTATATAATTATATTATATCCACCTACTCTCACAATCCTAATAATATATTCGCATTCAGAATATAATCTTCCTACCTTGAATTCTAAGCAACGGTCCAATCCACTTCAGATATTCATCTAGGCTCGAGTACAATGGTATGTACCTTGAATTAATGGCGAGATTTCCGTGATTCTTGGGTAGGCCGTCAATTTACGCTTCTACCTTTTCTGAACTGAGCATTCTCTAAATTGCCATTAATCGTGGCCGTCAAAGAACACAGAGGTTATGTTAGGGAAAGGACGCGTGAGCCGTCACAAGTATACGCAAGAATTACTTTATCACTAATTTCTTCCTAAAAAAAATTTGAAGTGATTTTTGATACAATTGTTTGAAGTTGCATTCATAGTTTTGGTATATACAATTTCATGTGCCTGAACCTTATTGTTTTTCGTTGCGTAATACACTCACAGAAACTATTTAATGCAGCTTAGTAAAATATTTTTAATATTCTTAGTATACTACATATTGCTCCTTATTAATCATGCAGATAATGCTTAGTATGCGATTACTAAGCGATTAAAAATAAATGTGAGGATTTACATAATTATCCTCCGAGAAATGAATATGTTTTAGACATATCCCAGTCTTAGGCAATAACTGATTTTAACTATGTGTGAGATAATCAAAATACCTCTATCTCAACTGACGAATATAATACAATTTATTATTAAAGTATTATGTATTCTGTAAAGAATTGGAACCTATATTTAAAGTATTAGGATTGCAAAACACATAAATGGTTCTCGGAACATGTCAAAAAATTCGTCGCACCTGTCACTTAAAAATCTGTTGTGATGAATTAATTCCTAGTTGTAAAATAGCTCAGCTTTTCTGGTGCACTCAGTAATTGATTAGCATCCCGTGCGTAGATAAAAATCTTCTTTACAGAAAATTAATGACATTTAATTAATTAAATTCGTCCTTATATAATTTTTATTTTTGAGAAGAGATACTTAAGGTCTTATTAGAAAAAGAAGGAAAAATGGATCCTTATTTGAGAATTGAATAATAAAATCTGAATAGTCACATATAGTTAAGTACTTTTATTTTAGTTGCAGAACATTTTAAATTAGCTCTTGTTAAGGTTGATTCTCGAAAATTTATAGTTTGTATGTACATATAAAATTCGACCATTCTATTTATTTAAACTAATCTAATAATCAATTGTCTCTCTTTCACTCCCAAATGGGAAAATTGAATTTAAAAAATACGAAAATTATGTGTATTTATTTGATTTTTCTGATGAAAATCAACAAAGAAAGAGTATATGTTAAAAGTATAATTCTCTAAAAATGACTTTTTTTAATGGTTTATTTTTTGGAGATGTTTTATTTTTTTAAAATTTTGTAGACTTTTAAAAAAAGAGGATTAAATACACAAACATAGTTTAATTATTCTAAACATAATAACTTATTTCTGTTGTGAAAACAAAAAAATAATTGCTTTTCTTACTTGGTTTAAATAAGCTTCCTTTAAATTAAAAGATAAGGAAAGAAGGTTACTCACACATACACACAGAAGAAAATATTTTGTCACATAAAAGGTATAAAATGTTCAAAAACATAATTACATATATTCATCCTCAAATGTTATCGAAGAGGGGAAAACAACAAAAAAAAGGAATTTATTTGTATTCAGTGTGTTGTTTTTTATCCCACTTGTATGACAGAAACATCTAGTCCATGACCCCGTGCGTTTTTAAATATTGAAGAACTGTTGCAGGGACTTGAGAGCAGCTGGCTCTTATGGCAACCAATACAAGCCAAGATGTGGGCAGGAGTGACTTGGGTCACATTGTAATCGGACAAGAAGGATAAACTTTAACACCGGCATATGCCAATGAGCTTGAGTATGTCCAATATAACAAAACTTTACTAAAAGACAAAAGAGGAGTTGTCCTTATCTGACTGACTGAACTACTAGATCAGGGATGGCGAACCAATGGCACGAGTGTCATTGATGGCTCGTAAAACAATATTTTGGGACGCCACCGATCAAAACGGTTTGCATTTTAGTTGAAGATAACAAACTTCATTATGTATAATAGTATAACGAACAAACACGAATGATCGGTAACGAGGCGCCGGGGACCACCCTCGTTTGTTATTGTCTTGCCTTTGTTACTTCCTTGACTACAATTGCTAATCATAAAAAGTTTTTCCTAAGCATAGCATTGTCAATTTCGTTGACAAAACTATATTTTAAAGTTCATTTGTGTTATATTTCGATTTTAACTGTATTTTTTAACATGGTTAGCTCAGCAGGAAAAAACGAGTCAAGATGGTAAGCGTAACAGGGAATTTCAAACATGGTGAACCGAGAAATATGGCATGATCAGTGAAAGAAAAGAAAAGAACAATCGTAGCAGAAAAATTAACAAGCAATATATGTAAAAGTCACAGTAACTAAATGTTGGAAACAAGGAATTCTATTCCAAATACATTTAACTGTTTGAAGCTGGCTCGTGTTATTTTAACCATATTTTCATCTACCTATTCCTGCGAGTCATTATTTTCAGAGATGAATAACAGTAAAGGCTCCCTCAGAAACCGTTTAGCAGATGACTCCAATTCAGCATGCATTCTGCTACGAGTGACATCTTAAAATTGTAATAAATTATTTGTCATCTAATCTGCTATAACAGAAGTTGCACTAATGTTTCTTTAATTTGAATTACACGTAGAACTTAAACCTTCACTACTATACAGGTCAAAATGTATTTATTTATTTTTTTTGTAGTAAGTAAAAAGTTTTGAGTTGTTAGTATATGTGGTTTTATTATTTTCCCAAAAGCCCAAATTATTTGACGGCAAGTCTATACCTCGTTTAACATTTCTTAAGAAAAAAATGGCACGTTGATCCATAAAGGTTCGCCACCCCTGCACTAGATATTACAGCTGCATCTATCACTGAATATCCAAATATCTGTATTTTGTTCAATGTAATTTTATAAATCCAAGTGAATGAGTGTGGAATTTTAAAAAGCCAAGAGCCGTTTAGGTTCTGCTGCGCCAAGCTATCTTTGTAAATTCTAAGTAATATCAAAATCACATTACATCCATAATGTAATAATTATTAATCAATTTACTTAATTATTATTAAATGTCTATGTTATAGGACTAAAACTGTTAATAGAAATCGAAATCAATTATCGATAATAGCCAGGTATTAATATTAATATTTAGATTATAATCAATATTCACAGATTGTATGATGAAAGCATCAAATAATGTATTATAAACCAGAATATTGGTAATTTTACTATCAACAGTAGTAACGTTCATTTGGAAGATAGATTTTATATAGAATAAAAGATTCAAGTGAGCTTGTTCAAATATATGTGGAACGAGAAAACACATAAAAGAACATTTTCATACAATTTTCTTGACAAGTCCTGTTAAATCTAATTTTTATTAATTAAAAAATAATTTATACAGATAAAGGTATTTTAACACCTTGAGCTTGTCCTTCAGATAGCCCCATTAATAAATTGGATACTAAATCTGCAATATCTGAAATAATTCAATAACTTTATCCATACTATTGACAGAAGTAAGCCATTCAAAAAACTTGTTGTTTCAAGTTGTCGGGAGAAAACAATATATGGATGTTTTTTTCTAAAACATCAATAACATATTAATGTTTACAGAAGAATCATGGTAATAGATAAAGGGTTTATTGTTTATAAGAGATGAAATTCATTTATACGACTTTTAAAGCTTGATTTTATTAAAAATATATTATTTTTATTAGAATAGTTTTGTATTTACAAACAATTTTGAAAATATAGGAATGAAAATTTGATAATAAAAACGCAGTGATATATATATATATATATATATATATATAAGTAATGATACTTAAAAAAGAAACTTTTTATCTATAAATTTGTTGTGCTTTTTGTCTTCTGTATGTGATTATACAGTCTCGTCTAAATTTTAGCTTAAGCTTTCATTACATGAATTGGATAATTTAATTTTATAAATATTACATTTTATTTTACTTTCATTTTTGAATACCCGCGTATTTTTTAATAGAAATGTTTTTAAACTCACATCATTTGTTGCTTATGCCAGTAGACTGAAACAAACACTTGTCTATGATTATAAAAATAAAATTATCGTTTAATTAAAAACGAGTAAAAAGTTATAATGTATAGTATTTTGTTAATAATAAAATATTTTAATAAAAGATTATTGTTTATTATTCATCCAATAGGAAAATTATAAAGCATCATACTAAAAATATGATACAATTATTTAAAAAAAAAAGAAACGGTGAAAAGAAAGGGCACTTAAAAAAAAATAATACCCTTTAGAAAATTTTCTTATTCGGAAAAGTTATGTACATGGCATTAGACTATGAGGTTTCATGTACTTTTTATTAGATAAAAACGGCGGGATTTCTTTAGAATTCCATTTACTTTTAACGAAGAATATGCTTATTGGGAGACCTATTTCCCGAAAACCATTATCTTTCTTACATTACTTTTCCGAAAAACCTGTTTTTCCTTTCCTAATACTACTACTTTGTTACATTACATTTAAAATATCCACACTTAGGAAGAGGAAAATGTAAGACAAAGATATGAAGAATTTATTTTTATAACTTTATATTTATTTTATAACTTTTTTTATATCTATTTTCTAACTTTGAAATATAGTTTGGCTTCTTTTTGTTTGCTGCACATTTCGTGATATTCTTTGGAAGCTCACTTCATTAAAAAATTATCGCATCATCTGAATTACAGTTATTTGCACTGTTTCAGATACAGTGGACACAGGAATGTTTCAAAGGGGAAGGACCCAGAGTTGAAAGTCACCACTCTCGTATCATAACCCAGTATACTGCCAAACACATTCTTTTGATTTTGTCCATTGCAGGGAATAAAAAATATTAAAAAATAAAGTATTGAATAAATAGCTAGCATTAATTAATAAAATTAATTATTAATAACAAATACTTAATTAAATTTTACATACTGTTTGAATTAATTGGAACAAACGGGAAAAACTTTTTTTTTAAAAGCTTAACTTTTAATCATTGAATATCTTACGTAGACTGAAAAATCTTTATATTAGTACAGCGTTTTTCAAACTGTGGGGCACGCTCCCCTTGGGAGGACGTGACAACTCTACAAGGGGGGCGCGAGCATATTGAAAAATCGAGAACAAAAGATTATTTAAAAAAATTATTAATTTACTGAAAGTAAACAAACAAAATACATTCTGGCATAATAAAAAATAAAATACACATTTACACTGATATATTACACGTATAAAAATATCAGTGCTACACAGTGTATTTTATAACTAGTTTAACAATACCAAGTTAAAAACAATTTTATTAATTACCAGTGACCCTATGGGCTTGTCATATATATAATTTAAAACTAAAATTAACACTTATCTTGATAATTTTTGTACGGTTTATAACTAAACCTTGTGTGAATGCCGATCAAAAGTTTCGCGATTCACTTCCAAATGCCAACCGTTTTC